>JANHAO010030518.1:0-10126 GCA_026873985.1 Saraca asoca
TTGTGGAATTCTAAAGAATATATTTAATATCATAAATGAGATTCATTGTTTAATGGTCATGATTAATGAGTATGGTGAATGAATAAGGATTTATGAGATGTAGGTTACTGTGGCCAATGGTATTCCTACATTGGAGTTGGAAAGTCTTGGACTCTCCTATATATACCTCCATTGGTCCTTCAAGTGAGGCATGCAAAAATATAATATTGCTTGGTTGAAAGTAGTAAGTCAATCACTTGTACAAAATCTTATTGTTTTCTGTTTTTTTTTATTTGTGTAAGTTTAGTTTACACTTCATTTTATAATCTGTATCTTAGAGATTTATGAAGAAGAATCATTTTTGTGACTTAAGAAGAAATTTAATCGAAGCAAAATGACAGCATCAAGTACGATGTTAAATATTTTCAATAAATGTAGAATCATACCTTTTATTTCTAACTGTCTTCATTGCATCCATTAAAAGATAACCAAAAACGACGAAGCTTTGAGGAGAGATGAGTGGTTGGTGGTTGCGGTGGGGTTTGGATTGTAGATCGACGAAAAATATGGGATAGTTTGGATGGAGAGAAAAAATGGGAGCATGCATAGAAAATGAAGGAAAATATAAGGGCCCGCTGCTTTGTAATTGTTTGAAAACGATGAGGATGGCATTTGAGATTCCGTGGGGTCCGGTTATCTTAGCTGTCCTTCTACACTGCATAATTGCAATGGAGTGGTAGATTGGTGACTGATTGTTAATAAACATAATAAAATAGATTATATTAAAAATGAGAGGTTTGAGACCTAAATCTCTTAAACAAAGAGGCTCACCTTTATTTATTTAGTGTGAAAAAAAAAAAATTCTCTTTTACCACTGAAAAATTTTCTAGAGAAAATTTAAGTTATATATGCTAATAGCTGGACAAGAAAATTGTAGATGCATCCTAACAAGATAAGGGTTCATTTGAATTTATTTATTTAAACTAAATGATTATTTATTTATTTTGATCATTCTTATGAGTATATATTGGATACGGGTGGCATTGGGGTAAAAATATTGTTGACAGAGTAGTAATGAATTGATAAAATATAACAATACGACAATGGTATTTTATTTTTACTAAAGATATAGTATTTTGTTGCTAAGATTTTAAACCTATTTTGCGATTTTTCTTTCTCCCCCTTTTTTTTTTTAGCAAACTTAAGTCTGGACAAAATATAAGCTTGTGTTGTTGTTCAAACTTTAAAGTCATTACATTCTTATTTGAAATAAAAAAATAAAATTTAATTAATTTAGAATAAAATTAATAAATAATTTTATACATAAATTTTATTTATTTAAAATTAAATTTTATTTTATTTTTATCTTTTCAAACGAGGGCCCTTCAAAGCCAAAAAGGAAAGAGAAAATTAAAACAAGCTGAAGACCAAGAAATTCAAAGGTTCAGATCTTTTTTCAGTGGTCTTCCGGATGGTGTTGTATTAATATTTTACTTTTGGCTTCCCGGGAGACCAAGAAACGGAGGGATGCAGTGTTTTAACGCAATGACCCTGTCCATATTATTTGGAAGGACAAAATGGGTAGTGCCCCTAAAACAAGGACCAAAAGACGGATTTACAAAAGTTGCAACATGATTTATATGGCAAAATCTACTTTAAATAGTTTAATAATCAAAATCATTCAATTAAGAGTACAATTTATCCCTTTTTTTTTTTTTAATCATTGCTCTATAACCCTAGAGAGTTTTGATAGCGTAAATGATGCATCTAAGATATTTTTTTTAATTCAGAATTAAGATCCATATGTTAATACTACTTAGTATTTAGTGAGATATATTGTGACAATAATAAATATATATATTTTTAAAAGTTGTAAAGGGTGCATTTAAAATTTGGGTATATATCCTCTCCTTATTTAGGCCTAAATACACTCTTGTCCCTCCGTTTTCCATTTTTCTTGAGACCCCCTTATTGCTGTCCTCGTTAGTCTCTTAGTTTCTTTTTTTTTTTTTAAAAAAAAAAGCAGACCATTTTGTCCTTATTCTCATTAATGATGGGCAGTTGGAAAGCATTAAAAAAATAATACAATTTTGGACAATTTTTTTAATCTAAAAATTGATCGATAATAAAGACGGCAAAACCCCATAAAAAATATATAAAAATTTCATTGAAAATTCATCGTATACTTATTTCTATTAAAAAAAAACACTAATTTCTCAAAAACTTATTCATTATTTCTGACAAAAAATTCATTAAAAATTTAAAATTTTTTTATACTATCAGGCACATGATTTACCGTTCATTCTTGATTTCCTTTTACTTAATGTATTACATCAGAGTTGTTTTTTGCTTTCTTAACTTGAATCTTACATTTTTAAGATATTTTTTTACAAATCTAAATCAATTAAATTATTTTAATTTCTTTATTTTAGAATTTAGCCTTCTGTTTTTGTTCAATTATTACATATTTAATGGGTTATTTGATTTATCTTATTTTATTTTATGTAGTTTTGAACTTCAGTTTCTATATCAATTTTTATGTCAGACATATTTTTAATTATCAATATTAATTATTCATATTTTTTCATGTTGTTGGGTTAATTTTTAATAATTAATTATATTTTTTTATATGTTTAAATTAGGATCGATCAATTATAACTAGTGAATTATATTTAGGAATTATATTTATTTTGAATTAGATTCTATATGATTAAATAGTTAGATGATATAATTAATATTGTTATTAAAATTGCTTTAAAAATTACTTATATTTTTAGTTAGAACATATTTTTCTCTTAGAAATTATATATATTTCGATTTTCTCAATTTTTGAAATTAGTAAATGTATTGTAGATATTAATTATTAATTCTCTAAATAGATTTGGTTATTGTTTATTTTTATGAAGTAAGAGAAAATATAATAATGGAACTATTTACAAAATATGAAAATTTCATAAATATTTTCTCCTCTGTATTCTGGTAAATATATAATGATTTTCTCCTATTTCAGTAAATTTTGATAAACAAAATATGATAATTCTTGAACACTATAGGTGGATGTATGATAGACTTCTTCCAGGACATAGTGGATATAAGATAGATTTTTTTAATGGGTGATACTTTTCTACTCTGAGTGGTTTGATCCTTTATTAGGCTGTGGTATGAGAGTGCAACCCCAATATGATATAGTAGAAATCAAACATATAAGATGATATGTCAAATATGATCCCTATATTATTGCACAACAAACAACATAAGTGTATCATACACCATACCCATAAACAAAGAGAGATAAACAAGATCGGTGGGCTGCTATAAATACCTAGCCTCGTGGAATGGTCTAGGTTAAATACACACATATGTCACATGCAACTCAGTTAATTCCAGCAAGTTATTCAATTGTTAACTTGCATGATGAAGATAGTGAATACGAAGAGGTGGATGGGCTAATATATGTAGAACAAGATGGCGTTGTCAATGAAAATAAAAAAGAGGATAAAGATAAGGACAAAAATGATGATGATGAAGATGTAGAAGAGGAATACAACAAATGATATTACCATTTGATGTGTGGCATATTAATTTGCTACCTGTATATGTTTGCTAAATTACTTTATTCATAATATCATGTATGAATATTTGTAGATGATAAGCCACAGAGGTTCTAGACAGGGAGGCAGAGAACATGGTCATAGGGATGAGGTTCCCCCCATGATTACCATGGTAGCAGTTCACCTATAATTGATGGCCAGAGCTTCCTCCAGCTATTGTTCCTTTTGGCTACATTTCAAGGCCCACAGCGTGATCTACATCTAGCTAGATAGAGCCATATGCATAGGCGTCAGCATAGACACAATTACAACAGCAGTAGGACCCGTCCCTAGAGATAGTTAGGACATCTTCCCATATGGCACTTCCATCTTCAAGAGTAGCAGCTGCCTTTAAACAACCTTCACTCCCTAGGGTACTAGTACTTGATCCTCGAGAAAACCATTATACCTTATAGGATGGGGTAGGTATTCTTGATTATGAACTTTATTTTTGACATTTCCTATCTATTTTTTTTAATTTCTTAATTATGTTTGTTTTTATTGGTTAACTTTATTTTTGACATTTCAAATTTATTTTTTAGTTTCTTATCATTATTTATTTTTATTAGTTAATCAAGTTTTCCAGACCCACGAGTTCTTAGGCACCATACACCTTCATACTTACTCACAATGAAGGTGTGTGGCCTACATGGAAGAGTATTCTGGAGCCCACCCACAGGATCTTATATGCAAAGTTTGGAAAATTTTCAATACTTTGTTTATAATTTAAATTTCTTTTTCCAAACTACTCGTTAACTATTTAGTATTTTCCTTGTTTTTTAATTGCAGAAGTATTGGAAGTGGAACCCTTTTTATGAGAAAGATATGTGGAAGAACTTCAACCATAAGGGTTCTAATAAAATGAAAGATATAATAAATGAGGTGCGGAAAAAAAGGTCCGCTCAATCCAACTAGCTCAGGGACGAAGAGTAAGAGGGCCTTCTCAGGGATTAAGAGGACCTTAAATTCAAGTTTAAGTTCGAGCAAAAAAAAGAGAAACTAAGCCTCGAATGCAACAAGATAGGGTTTCTCCTTATACAGGTGGATCTACCCCTGTATTGGAGCATCAATTGCATATAGTAACATTATTTTAATTTAATGTTATTTATATCATTTTAACTTAATATTATTTATGTCCATGAAAATTTTCATGTTGTGTTGATATGTGAGATTGGAGTCAAGCTGCTCGTGAATAACTTGCTTCCTTACACCCACACCCAAAAGGATGGCTAGTGGGTCTCACATTGAGCTACATAGTCCTATATAAGCAGCTTCTCTTAACTTGCATTTTATTATCAATGTATTGTATACTTGGTAGTGTAAATATTACAAATAATTAATTATTTTACTTTATGAGGGAATTTTAACAAAAAAAAGAAGCATTTGATGCAAACTCAGGCACGGAGAGGTCTTGAGGGATCTAAGGATACAACCAGTGATGTGGCAGGGCTACTTAATCATGATTTGTGGGTGGAAACTATCTATAGGACCAAGAAGTGGATAGGTTATGGGTTGGGGTTTGAGGCCATAGTGGGGATGTTTACATTTGTCGCTACATTTCACACCAAGAGCATATCACATACTAAGCTGGACTAGCTTATACTTAATGTTATTTATGTCCATGAAAATTTTCATGTTGTGTTGATATGTGAGATTGGAGTCAAGCTGCTCGTGGATAGCTTGCTTCCTTACACCCACACCCAAAAGGATGGCTAGTGGGTCTCACCTTGAGCTGCATAGTCCTATATAAGTAGCTTCTCTTAACTTGCATTTTATTATTAATGTATTGTATACTTGGTAGTGTAAATATTACAAATAATTAATTGTTTTACTTTATGAGGGAATTTCAACAAAAAAAAAGGAGCATTTGATGCAGACTCAGGCACGGAGAGGTCCAATGCTCTTTGGACAAATTTTTTGAATAATTTTCGACGGATTTCTAATAGATAAAAAGAGAAAAAAAATTATATGGAAAAACAATCACCTCAAAATCTATTAGAAATAAATTTCCAACCATAGTTTCATCGATCACCATTTTCCATCGAAAATCCATCTTTTCTGACAGATTTATCATGATTTTCAAAAGGTTTTTCCGTTATAAATCACACATTTTTTTTGTAGTTGAAGACACTCTTACTTCTCACAAAAGCCATTCATTGGCCTTTCTTAAAGGGCAAGTATCCATCTCTTCTATAATTTTTTATTGCATTTTCTTTCTTGTTGACGACAGAGTTGCTATGAGTGAAAGAAGACACTGAAGTCATTGTTCCACTCGAGGTAATGGGTGTTACTTCCATTTACTTGCAATTTTATTTTCAGTTTTTATATTTTTACATTTTAATCTATGTTTTATTTTGTTGAATATTTTGAAGGTTTGATTAATTTTTGATGGTTTTGTTGATTTTTACTAATATTTTTTGTAAGCATTTTATGATTATATTAAACACATTTTGTTGCTTTTATGTTTGCATCTGCATTTTATTTTGTGATTCATTTGTTACATGTTTTTGGTAATGGTTTTAGGAAATCGATTTGTATATAAATTTGGTTTTTTTTCTACAGGTTTGATGTCTTTCACATTGACTTTTTTTTCTGACCTAACGTTAATCAAACTAACTGTATGTTATGTGTAAGTGAGGGGAGTGCAATTATTTTCAAAATAGTAATGGGTTATGAGATAAAAAAAAGGAGAGCGGAGGTATTTAAGCTTAAACTCAAGGGAGGAGAGTGTAATTTACCTTTAAAATTTAAAATCATAATCACATCATCCAAATTGTAAAAAAGGAAATGGATTTTATACCAGTTAGTTATATTAATCATCCAAATGGGAGGACTTTCTATGATCTAAGTAATTTCTTTCTTTTCCTATTGTATTGTGAGAATATGAGCCATTTTATTTCATATTATCCCAAACTTTTGAGAGTCTTTTTTAGCTATATAGCTGAAACATACATTTGAACATAAGACGTGAATACCCCTTCAAAAAACAAAAGGAGAGACTGTGGTGCACCAATAAGAGACTGGTGTAAATATATACCACCTATCTAATGACCTAGATTTAATCGTAGGCCAAATATAACCTGCTTTCAACTTATTAATTCATATTTATGAATTAGCCCTATATTTCCCTTATTTACTTTGCTTGCTAATTGGCAATCTTTTATTTATTTTTTCCTTTTTTTATCTTTTCTTCCTCTCTTTTCTTTGTTTCTCAGCCATAAGTATCATAAGTCGGTAACTCTCTAACCAAAATCGTATTGTGCATGATGCCAACTCTTAGTTAACATGTTAACTTTCTAATAAATTTAAGCTACATTTGGATAGATAATGAGGCATTGAAGATTTTGTTACCTATACAACCAAAATCCTATGCGCAACATGTCTATAAGCAAACATGAGTATGTAGTCGAAGCATTAACGTATATTGAGTCTAAAAGAATGAGCTATATAAGAAGTCTCTAGTGCATATCGGGAAGGGGCTTTTTAAAAATAAGGAAAGGGACAACTCCATTTTATTAATATATACCTCATTACATAGTTTTGAGTGTGTAGGGGAAGTATCTCTAAGCTTCACACTCTGATCCTTAGCCCAAGTTACAGTGCCCACCTGGTCACCGGACACGCTCCTTTAAAGAGCATTCTAAGTAAAAGCCCTAATAGTAAAAGTATATATATTTTTTTCTAGTTGACATAAGGGCTTTTCTCCTAACTCCTAAGTGTTCTAATGTGCTAACTTATATGGATGCAAAGATAAAAATGCAAGCATCGCAATCATGTACTTTTTTATTTGTATTAGACAAAGAATCGATACTAAAAAGACATGAATACTCCTAAAATGGAAAATTTCAAAAAAATAATCTACTAGTGCATTTACTCCCAAATTCATTTTACAAGGATTCCTCTTCATGCTTGATTTTTATGCTAAGTTTCATCCAAAGCCAAGTATGTTTGCCTATTGAATTGGTTCACAAGGTTGACTTATGACACCAAGCCGTGAACTCCCTCCTAGTTTCTCACCACCATCCCTCTCCCTCAGTCACCAATATCCACCATCCCTTTCTCTTTTTCCTTAGGCGTTTTGTCAAACTCCTCCTTGCCTACTCTCTTTTAACTTCTCACCATTATCCCTTTCTCTCACTCATGGGTATCAACCATCACACCATTCATAACTTTCTCCTCAATCAATATCACAATCACCTTTTGCCATTCTCTCAGATCTTCCCCTTTACTAGTTCTTAGCTGGGCAAAAAATTGGATTTGGTTGACGGCGTGACCAGTTGAAGAAATCAAATTGGTCTAGTGTTAATAAGAAGCTTCAGGCATGATTGGTTGAAGCTTGTCAAATTTCTCTCTAATTGTGGTCCACCTCTCTTGTTGCTAGAATTCTAGTGAGTTTTTTCTTTTTGAGTTTGTAACTACTATTTAAGTTTAGCTCGAATAGGGTTTCACTAATGGTTTTAAGAAGTTATGAATCTTAGAGCTTCAATCTTGGTTGTTCAATCACTATCATTTTTTGCTTAATAAGGGAAATTGGGGAGAAATAAGGCTTGTGGTATACTGCATTGTGTATAGTGATCCATTCACTTACTCTTTTCTAATGTTGGTGGTAGAAGATTTCATGCGCTTTGGTATTCCGAAGCTTGGTGGAGGTATCTATACCAAAGCTATTGATGTTGGTGCTAATCTTGTTGGAAAAGTAGAAAAGAACATTCCTGAGGATGACCCAAGAAACCTAGTTGTAAGTTGTCTTATTTAAAAGCATTGAAAATGAATGTTATTTCATTACTATATCTACCCCAATTTTGAGTGTCTAATGTGTGCTTTCTATAATTTCTTTAGGTGATTGCTGACAATGTTGGTCATATTACTGGAATGGGTTCTAATCTTTTCAGCTCGTACGTTGAATTATCTTGTGCTGCCTTGGTTATTGCTTCCATTTCTTCCTCTAGCATTAACCTTGAGTTCACTTCAGTGCTATATCCCTTCTTCATCAACTCTATAGGCTTTCTTGTCTGTTTAATCACTACTCTATTTGCAACTGACTTCTTTGAGATCAAGGCTATTAAGGAAATTGAACCAGCATTCAAAAAATTGCTTATCGTCTCCACTATTCTTATGACTATTGGCATTGCAATTGTTACATGGATTACTCTACCATCATCTTTTACAATTTTCAATTTTGGGACTTAGAAAGTTGTCAAGAGCTGGTAAGACATCGCTATTGTAAAATATGGCATTGTTTTTCATTGTAGTCAAGATGCTTTATTTTCAAGTACTTTGAGCTCAATAGTGGATGGCTTTTAAGTAATATCAATGATTAGAATTATTTTAAAGAAATAGTACTCATTTTTTTGCAAACTTATTTTGATATTGATTTATGTGTATTTTATGTTTTAACCAAGATTTAAATGTCTCTAATTTTAACCTTTTTTTTTAATTTAAGTTCGTTAGCTTACTATTAAATCCATTTGTTTTAATGGTTGAAATTTTCAGGCAGTTGTTCCTATGTGTTGGGGTTGGTCTTGTTAGCATTATTAGCTTTGTTATCATGTTTTCTTCAGTTTTGATATTAAAAAATAATTTTAATTAATGTCACAATCTAACTATATGTATTTAGTGTTTGTTTATTTTGTAGATTCAAAGTAGATAAAGTGACATTCAAGTATTCAAAAGATCCACCATAGTTTTAGTGCTTTTATTAATTTTCTAGGATCTTTTGTAAGTGAATTCTAATATAATTTGATCCAAATGAATTTCTTAAAAAATTCATTAAGGGAGAAATAAATCACTTGAAGTGAGCTAAAAATAAATATTTTTCAAACCATGTTTACAAATGATTTATCACAAGTGCAAGTTTTATAAAAATCATTTTACACTGTGTGAATCGATTCATGAATCAATTCATATTGAAGATCTTGCAAAAATTCTTTGAATCAATTCAACAATTAATTTGTGAAGAAAAGTTTTGAAAAATATTTCTTACCGAAAGTTAGGAATTTTTTCTTGAATCGATTAGCTAATCAATTCAAGACTTATTCTTATTATACTATGATTCAATTTATGCATCGATTCAGTTATGAACATTCTTTATGATATTCTTAGATAAATCAATTCTTTAGTTAGTAACTGCTCTGAATTGATTTACAGACTGAAAGTTAATTATTTTTTGAAAGTTGGTTACAACAACTATAAATATCGCTAACCTTATTTCAAATTCATTAAGTTTTATAACTATCACATTTCTTCAAGTGCAAAAATCACAAAGCTATCAGAGCTGAACAAGATTTATTACTACCTTAATATTTTTCATTAATTTAGAGGATCTTTAACCAAGTTTGTGAAGAATTCACATTAGATATTTGAGTTATTCATCTCAAGTTCTAGTATTGTATTTTCTTACCTAATTCTTGATTGCGTTTCAGATTTCTAGGTTGATAGGAATCAGAGATACAAAGGAAGAGGTTGATCTTCCCTTTGCATCTTCTTTAGTTATGAGGTTGATTACAGCTAGTTGAAGATTGTAAAGAATTCTTGGAATATCTCTAGGTTATGAGGTT
>JANHAO010030519.1:0-10126 GCA_026873985.1 Saraca asoca
CCCTTGGCTAGTTAGTTTATCTATTTGCATTTTCATTTCTGCATATAGTTGCATGTTAGTGTAGTTTCTGCTAGTGTAGTTTTCTGCCAACCCCTCATTTACATCTCTTAATCTGGTTGATAATATCCACAAATGATCTTTGGATTTGACCTGATGTTGCCATATACTACAAGTAGTTAGGTAACCTGATTTTATAAATTTCTAATTTGATCGGCTGCAACAAACCGACATCAAACCCCGAGCAAGAGTGGTCCCTTACTATTAGGACTATCTTTTAAACTTTTGTAATTTTTGTGAATTATGTAAACATTTTGAATACCACTACTAATTTTAAACTTTCTTCCAATAGGTGATTCACCTAACTGGCACCCCTTTTATTTGGGCACAAGATTGCCCTGACTATAAGATCGATCACCTTTTTATTTGGGCACAAGATTACCCCGACCACAAGATCGATCACCCTTCTTATTTGGGCATAAGATCGCCCCGACCACAAGATCTATCACCTTTTTATTTAGGCATAAGATCGCCCTGACCACAAGATCGATCACCTTTCTTATTTAGGCACAAGATCGCCTTGGCCACAAGATTGGCCAACTTTGTTAATTTTGTAGCTCTTATGCGAACTCTATTATTTCACAGCTCTCATGCAAACTTATCTATTTGGCCATGAGATCAGCCCGAGCATGAGATCACTCACTTATTAATTTTGTAGCTCTCATGCGAACTTATCTATTTGGCCATGAGATCGACCCAAGCATGAGATCGCTCATTTATTAATTTTGCAGCTCTCATGCGAACTCAATTATGTCTAGCTCTTACGCGAACTCCATTATGTCGTAGCTCTCATGCGAACTCCATTATGTCGTAGCTCTCATGCGAACTTATTTATTTGGCCACGAGATTAGCCCGAGCACGAGATCGCTCACTTATTAATTTTGCATCTCTCATATAAACTCAATTATGTCACAGCTCTCATGCAAACTTATTTATTTGGCCACGAGATCGGCTCGAGCATGAGATTGCTCACTTATTAATTTCATAGCTCTCATGCAAACTCTATTATGTCGTAGCTCTCATGCAAACTTATCTATTTGGCCACAGGATCGACCTGAGTGCAAGATTACTCTAATTCACTCATGGTTTTCTGATAATGCACAGGTCACACAGATTGTTCAAATAATGCATATATGAGAATAACATGCATTGATTGCAAAAGGGGGAACTTTATTCATTAAAAAGACCTCAACAAGGCAGAACTACATTAGAAAGCTCTGGATACAGACTAATTAGAATACAAAGGGAAAAACCTATGACTAAGAAGAAGAATTGGCCATGGAGGGTTATACTCTGGCTAACTAGAGCCCGTAAGCCATCAAGGTCCTCAAATTTCCCTTCCAATGCATCCTCGGTAATGACACCGTAGCTCTTTATTTTCCCCGGCCTCCAGCTCCCCTTTTGATTCGTGAAAGGAGCAAATCAAGAAGTGCCAAGAACTTGGCTAGTTAAGCAATTACCTCACAGTAGCACTGAGAGGACGTAGTCTAAAATCCATATGAGATCTCTCTATGTTATCGAAGAAGCTGAATCTTCTGAGTCTTTGATGCAGTAGACCATACATACTCCGTTGGAAGGCCAGAATGCTGAAAACAATGGTGGTTTATCAGGGAACTCCATGGTTTATTCAGCACAATGATAGAAGGGATCCCCTCTCCTTTATATAGAGCCAAGTCCGGCCCTGTCAAAAGATCCAGATCCTTTCCCCTAACCGTCATCATTTATTACCTCGAAAAAGGTTGAGATTGACTCGCCAACAATTATTGAACATGTGCCATGAGAGGCATGGCCTAGTGCAGATGAAACGCTAGTCTCAGAGGAAGACTTTGACCAAATGGAAACTGAAGAGTCTCAACTCCTAGCCCGTTACTCCCTGCCCGTATAGCGAGCTAAGAGTTAGGGGGCTAATGTTATATGTGAAAATTGGCTCATCCTAGATGGACTTGTAAGCAGCCTGAGAGTGGTGAAAAGACTAGCTTGAAAAGTGTTCAGAATACTATGCCTTTGATTCGCGTCACGGAGCGACCTCCCCAGCTCAAGCTCGTGCTCGAGAAAGCGAGCTCGACCCTAAATTACCCGAGGACGGGCACGTCCCCAAACTAAGTGATGTCATCAATGAAGAACGACTAGCGACCTGAGAGATCACTAAGCCGAAGACCACAGGAAACTAAGTCATGTCACACCTAATAGATATTTGGGACCCACCTGCAGAAGACAATCTATTGTAGCCGAATAACAGGATTTTGTCTGTCCATTCTGTCTTGTATAATAAATGTTAATGTAGCATATTTGCTGCATATGTAATTACTATTTCACCCTCCTCTCCTCTATATGAGGAAGGAGCTTTCTGTTAGAGAGATCATCTTTATGTAGGTAGAAACTCACCAAAATAGAGAGAAGAGAACTTGGGTGTGGAAATTATGTAAAAACACCTTCCCCATAACACATAATCATGGACATAGGGTTCGGTTATACCCGGATTTGGCTGAACTACGTTAAAAATCTTGTGTCTCTTTACTATCTTCCCTTCTTCCTTGTGTATTTTGCCGATTTGTTGTGTTTGAACCAGCGTACAGTCAGAGATCCCGAAGAATCCCCCCGTTGGCCAGAGTTTAGCTCAATACCAAAATCTGACATCAATAATTTCACTCTTGGAAAGTCTAGAAAACCTCTTGGCATGCTTGAATCAAAGTGCAATTTCTATAAAATGCCAGGTTTTCTAAATATATTTTTCAAGAAAATCAAATTTTAATAGGAATTCTATTATTTGCGATTATTGTGGTCATCAAGGTCACATTTCTCACTTATGCCCTATTAGAAGAAATTATTGTGTGAGAAAGAAAGAAGTTTGGGATCCTAAAGTTTCCAAATGTTTGAGTACTGATATTAAAGGACCCAAAATGAAGTGGGTACCAAAAAGTTCTTCTAATACTTCTATTCTGTAGAAAAATTCTTGCAAAGGTGGACAATTTGGTTAAGAAAAGAAGAAACTTCAATAAGAGTTTTTCCAAAACAAAAAAGTAGAAAGATAATATTTGACATAACCAAAGCTTCTCACATATACACTTTTAAAGTGTCAAAGCTCAAACTATTAAAGGAGAAGCAATGGATAAGAAAGAGTCATCCTTTCATTACAAATAATAAGGTATCAATTTCTCAAACCTCTTGTGTTACTCTATTTAATATTCATTGAAAAAGAGGTGAAATTATTTCAAAGCATGAACATTACATGAAGATTGTGCTTCATTTTTTATCAAAATTATTTATACATTTGAGATATTATCCTAGATACATGATTTACTTTGTCTTCATTAACCCTTAACTTTTGATGCTATAGCTTAATATAAGGGTTTGCAATGCTTGACATATGTTTCCTTAAACCTCATTGTCTATTGTTCTTATATGGAAAACATGTAAATGCTTTGAAAATTATTTTACAAAATTATTTCTTTTCTTCTTTCTGATATTATTCAATCTTTTTTTTTGAGTACTTTTATTAATTTTCATCTAACCATCTTGGACCCAAGTTTTGGTTAGGAACCAAAAGAAATTATTTTGTGCTATTTTATGGAAAACAAATGTAGTAATTTCTCTATCTCAACATGTAATTGGAGAGTCAAATTCAATTCTCAAAGGAGCTAACTTCCATAAAGAGGAATGCTAATTCAAATGTTTGGTATACTTTGTCCTCTCTTTATGCTTAACATGCTTTATATCTTTCTTGAGTATGGATAGTTGAAGTTGAAACATATCATTGCTATGATTGGTTTTATATACTCTCTTTCAGTTTAAGAAAGCTAATTCTGTTTATTAAAGCAAATATGTCACCAATTTCTTTGAAAGTGTTTATGCCTATGTTTGAATTTTGAAAGAAAATTGCTCCATGTTTTGTCAATGATCCTGTATATTATAAGGAGCTTATTTCTTTATAATTGCTTATAATTGGTAAATATTTGTTTTCTTAATCGTTGGATACACCTTTACTCTTATGCTTTTGGTTCCTCAAAATGTTTTATATAAGTTTTCATGATTTCACATGTGTTTTAAATCAAAAAAATATTTTTATTTAATATTTCTCTTAAAAATAAATATTCATAAAAAATATGCTTGGTTGTGATGACAATGTGCTTAATTGTTGCTTTATGCCTCTTGTCATTACATATAGGGAAAACTTGATAGTTTTAGTATTTTTTTCCCTATTGCATATCCTTTCATGATGCATATTTGAGCTATGCCTTTTAATTGCTTGAAACTTGTGCTAATCATGCTTTATTGTAAGGGAAACTTTGAAAAGAGATATGCATACATAAATATTTTGTAAATAATTATTCTTTGATCTTTTCAAAATTAGTTTTAAAAAATTATATATATTTCTTCCACATTTCTCCTAAACTTCTTCTTAATATTTTTGTTCACAAAAACTTAAACTTTTACAAACTTATTTGTTTTAAACAATTTTCAACTCACTGACACATTTACAAAACCTCTTGATGAAAAATTGATTTGCACGTACAAAAAGAGAATTTAGGCATGTTAAATCATTTAGATAATGAGCTTACTTGTTTTGATTCTCTTAGTTTATTGTGGTTCCAAAGTAATTTTAATTAGATTCTCTATTTTGATTTAATTTTTTTAAATCCATACTAATTTAGGCATTTCAGAAACCCTCTAAAATTTTTTATAGGTATCTTGCTTTTCTTTAATGATTCTTCATAGTGTTGAATTGATCATATGATTATCAAGATCTACATTTGTGTTAGGTTTATGGAGAAGTGTTGAATTTTGCATTTGGAGTTAATTTTGGAGATTTTTGATTCAAATCTCTTGTTCATAGTTTATTTTGTGATTCAAATCACTAATTTTTGCAATGTTTTGGTATGATCAATTGGCTTCATTATTCTGATCATGATTTGAATCGTCTTGCCCTCTTTGGCTTCATTATTCTGATAGGGAGTTGAATTGGACTTGAATTTGCTTTAGTCAGTCATTCATGATCATGCTCACGATTTGAATCACTCATACATTTTTGAGCATGTGATTCTGATCATGAGCATAGTATAAAAACTTGCACCTTAATTCTCAATTTAGTTCATAGCCTCTATCAATCCCCATTATGCTGTTTCTTTCGATTTCCTTTCCCTAAATCTCTATTTCCTTCAAATCTATCTGATTAAAACTCAATTTCCCCTCACCAAATCATTTTATTACCTATTTCCATCAATCTTAACTAATTACATTCTAAATTTCTCCTAAATCACAAAAACCCCAAATTTCCTCAATTACCTTTTCTCTATATTTTTCCCACAATCCATGATTAATCATTTTAACTTTGATTCGAAGAAAAAGGTACAGATTGCTAGTGATAAAAGAGCCTACCACACTGATGTGACTATCAAAGAAACAAAAGTTCTTTCCTAAGAAAGAATCTTATGAAAGGTATATTCGGTATAAAGAGAAACCTATTATTCTTGTTAAATGTTGGGAAATGAAATTCCTTAAGGAAAGCCATTTAGATTTGTTAAGTTTGCTGGAATATTACAAGTTGCTAGACTTTATATGTTGTAGTGCTCCAAGCTATCCTAGTTAGTTAGGATGTTTTGTGCTAAATTAGGAGCGGCAAATGGCAAATTGTTTGCATCAGTAATAAGGAAATCAATAAGTTTACATGTAGAAATTTTACTCAAATTGTTTAAAATGGAAGGCGGGTCAAACTTCATCACTAGCAAGGATGTTGAGAATTATTCTAAAGAAGAAGCCACTAAAATGTTTTTCTCTAATATAACACCTACATTAATCACCAAAAAATTAATGATTACTGGGCTATTAGTGGAGGATCGTCTCCTTTATTACACAATTATGAAGACCATTCTACCCTACCACACAAATTCAACAAACATTGTAGAAGGTGAACTATTTTTGATATGGGCTATAAAGAAGAGATTGGAAATCAACATTCCTTACCTCATCATCTCATACATGGGCACTTTCTTCACCAAGCTAACTCAAAGTTTTTTGCCCTTTGGGATGGTGCTATTTGAAGTTTTTGCACATTTTAGAATGCCTCTTTCTCTAGAAAAAGAGGTAGAAAATGTGGATAGCACAACTACCATGAATGAGAAAACTCTACATCAAATGTAAATGAAATTCATAAATGGAAGATGGGTAAGATGGGATGGATCTACTTTTGGGCTTTCTTGTAGTGCTTCAAGCTCAGTTGCTGGTGCTTTAATGGATCAACAAAATGAAACCCTGACTCTTTTAAGTCAGTTTCAAATTCAGCAAGCACACATTCTTATGATAGTGAAACAATCTCAGCAGCAAATAAATGCTCATTTGGACTCTATTAAGGTTAGCATCAGTGCAGAGATTAGAGATCTTCATAATCACCTGAACATTGTAAAGAGCCAACTCAATGAAATTTTGGATGTTGTTGCTTCAAATGCAGTGGATTTCCAATTTGCTTTTCATGTTGCTTTTCGTTGTTCCCTTAACCCCATTTCCCATTTAATATTTTAATTATGACTACTACATAATTTATTTTTTTTAACTTTAATGGATTTTATTTATGGATTACTTATATTTAGTATTATATATATTTGGAAATTATCTGATTGTCGAGCTATTTCTCTATTGATTTATTCTCTTTTTAATGTGCTAAAAAGGGGGGAGTACATAATTTGGGGATATGAGATTGAATGAGATTGCATGTTCTTAGAGTAAGGTTGATATATTGAGGGAGAGCTCTTGCTTTAATTGATATTTCTTTGCCATCAATTATTTCAATATATTATTATATTATTTTTGTTGATGTCAAATAAAGGGAGAAGAAAAGAAAGTGAAAAGAGAAATATGTTGTACTTTTAATGTATTGATTTCATGTTAGACTTAAATGATTAAATCATTATCTTGAACATATTTTTCTTTAGTAATTTGTCATCATAAAAAAGGGAAGATTGTTAGTCCCAATGTTTTAAATGATTAGTTTTGGTGATGACAAATAGCAAATGGTGAATATATTGCAATGCATGTCCTTGTGCTATAGCAATGTTTAATGTTCTTAATGCTATATCATTTACAAGTGTTAATAGAAATGGTATACTATGGTTAATGAATATATATGATAAGTTATAATGCATGCTCTTGTGCTAACTTGTTTTAGCTATATATTTGAATCATGCATTATGATAAATTAAATTAGACCAACTATATGGATTGCAAAGTTTATGTTTATGTTAATGTTATAGGATGGTCCAAAAATAAGAGAGTGAGCATTGGAGTCAAATATTGACTTTTCTTATTTAGGCTTAGCTATAAATAAAATGTAAAGGTATTAGAATATTTGAAATTTAGCTTATTTATTTTAAAGTTACCTTTGAAAGTTTGTCTCAAGATTTTGATTAAAGAAAAACATTCCAAAATGTTCTTACATGATTTATCAATTTGTTTAATCTTGGAAATATGTTTTTACATTTGAAATATTTAACCAAAAACATTCTAATTTGTTCTTAAATGTTTTACCATATTCATTCAATGTGGAATCATGTTTTTAGACTAATTTATGGAGTTCAAAATGGGTAACTTGGTTGGAAGCCCTACAAAAATGTTAATTTTTTCATCACAAGGATTCACAACTCAAATCAAGGATTTTTCAACTATTTTTGTGATCCTGCTTGTGAAAACAGGGCAATAATTCATGCTTTGCAATTTAAATTGTGATTTGAACTATTTTTTGTACTATTTAAATCGATTTTTCTATACTTTATCTTCATGATTCTAATTGCAAGTCTGATCATGTGTATTCATGAACTTATTAAAGGTTTGCAATCTTTGGTGAGCAGACTTGAACTTTGAACTACATTCTGCAGTTCAACTCAAATGCCTTAAGATGGAATCTCATGATTCTAATCGCAATTCAACTTGAATTTCAAATTTTGAACTTGCAATCATGATTATATGACTAGATTTACACATAAAGGCTAGTTTTTTAAAGTTTGATTTCATTTAGTATATATACCCATTTCACACACATTTTTAGTAGCAAAACCTAAAATCTTGAGAGGTAAACATTCCTTTTTCATCCGTGCTTCATCTCTTTATTTATATTTATCAAGTCCCACAAAAATTGGATCTTGCCCTTTAGATCGTTTAACCTATATTGGATTTTTTAATGTGTTTCACAATTTAATTAGTTTCTTTGTCAAATCGAATGAAAGTTTATTAATAATAATTATTGTAGCGGAATTCTTTACAGATTAAGATGAATTGTAAAAAGAATTAAAATAGCAATATAATGATATTAGAATTTAATGTAGAATAGAATGCAGTAATAACAGAATACCAGAATTGCAAAAAAAATAAAAAATAAAAAAAATAGTGCAACAAGATAAAATAATCAGGATGCTAGAATTTTTATGTGGTTCAACTTGAATTGAAATCACAATTCAAGTCTACATCCATTGGATAATTCTCAACCGGATCACCACTTATATTAACAAAATATCAAGATTAATTAGGCTCTTGAATAGTTAATTTATAACACAAAACTTTCCAAGCTTCTTGCTAACCTACAAGATTTTACAATCTTTTCTTGCAAACATAAATACACAAGAATTAAATAGGCTCTTACAGACCTAAACAAGATTTCTAACACTCTAGAAATCTCAAAGGAAAATTAACATGAAAAGGTTTAGAATACAATACCAAAATTGAGATGTAAATCTCAATTATCCAATGTGAATTCTTTAACAGCTTTGATTCAAGAGTAATTGGATTGAGAAAATTTGTGAGGAAGAAGAGAATCAATGTGAGCTCAATTTTCTCAGAAATTTTTGCACTTAAAGAGGAGGAAAAATTATGAAATCTGTATAATTAAAAAGTGGTTAGGGTTTTTTTTATAGTTGTTATAACCATCTGTAATAGAAAATTTGACTTTTAGTTTGTAAATCGATTCATAAATCTATTTAGGACAAAATCCTAACATTCAGTAAAATATCTTTCAACTCTTTTGTTTCTAAATTGATTCAAAATCAATTTAGAATTGATTCTATTATAAGCATTTTTCGGTCCACTTAGAATGGACTAGTTAAGGCCTAATAAGAAACAAAGCCTAATCGAAAAGAAGGCCTAATACGCGTAACAACCAAGGTCACTGAGTGGAATACCAGCTTGCCTCCCATGATCTAAGGTTGCTGAACGGGATCGATACTCAACTAGCTCGCTAAGTAGAGCACGACATATAGACCATCCTTCGCTAAGTCTGTTCCAGACAGATTAGTAGTAAGGTTGACTTCACTAGACAGCAAATCACCAGTACAAATTGAGGTCACTAGGATAGCGAGCTAGGCACCAGTATGGAAGCCTAGTCATCAGCTAAGGGCACCTCTCACCAACCGACAAGTCAGCCTCTGAAACTGACACATCAGCTCCCAACAGTTTGACAATGATTTGCCCATCATTTATTATCAGATGCCAAGCATTTATTGCCTTATGTGACAAAGATAATCATTTTGATTGTAGAATAAATTACACTTGTAGTCCTCCCCTCTTCTATAAATAGGGGAGGAGACCTCTGTATAATAAGTAGTGAAAAAAATACTATAAGTAGACACTCTGCCAGAATAACCATTAAGCTTTGCATTTCCGTTGAGTTGAATGGAAAACCATCACATAAAAGCTAATAAAAATCTCCATGGACGTAGGGGCTGATTAGCTTTAGCCAAACCATGTAAAAGTTTCTGGTGTTTGTTGCTCTTCATTCCTTCTTCTTCTTCTTCTTCCTTCACCTTTAGTTTACTTCTTCAGCTTGTAACTTGGGGTGATTCTAAACTAATATCTATTGACCAAATTTCATCGTCAACAGATTCAAAATTAATTCACACAGTAAAAACTAGGTTTTATAAAATCTGCACTTGTGAAAAATCATTTGAACACTTTGTTTAAAAAACATTTGATTTTGGTTCTCTTCAAGTGACTTATGTTACCCCCACTATATTAGAAAATTGCTTGAATCAAATCTAATTTGAATTCACTTACAAAAGATCCTATAAAATCAAATAAAGTCCTAGATCTA
>JANHAO010030520.1:0-10125 GCA_026873985.1 Saraca asoca
GTAAAAGTAAGACAAAAATCACAAACTAACAACTAATTAAGAGGTGATATTCATCATTTTTATAGGTATATTTTTCACTTATCACTAATCATGTCCGTGATCTGGGAGAGATGTTTCAAATCTTGAGAAAATACCGAATGAAGCTAAACCCTCATAAATGCATATTCGAGATCGCTTTTGGAAAATTTCTTGGCTTTATGGTAAACAGTAGGGGGATTGAAGCTAATCTCGAGAAGATCTGAGCTCTACTCGATATGAGGTCCCCCACAGGGCCCAAAGATGTACAAATCCTAAATGGGGAAGTCGTAGCTCTAAGTAGGTTTATCTCCAAGGCAACAGATAAATGCATTCCTTTTTTTGACATCCTAAGGAAGGTGAGAAGATTTGAATGGATAGAACAATGTGAAATCACTTTCCAGTAGCTCAAACAATATCTCAAAAGAGCTCTCCTTCTGTCAAAATCGAAAGAGGGTGAAAAGTTGATCTTCTATCTAGGAGTGTCCCAGTATGCCCTTAACGCGGCCATGTTGTGAGAAGAAGGGGGCTCAATTTTCTATTTACTATGTGAGCAAGAGATTATCGGATGCGGAGACAAGGTATTTCCCAATGGAGAAACTTGCTTATTGTCTGGTAATTGCCTTGAGGAAGCTAGGACCTTACTTTCAAGCACACAGTATAGAAGTGCTAACACAGTTCCCATTGAGGCAAGTCCTACAGAAGACAGATGTCTTAGGGTGCCTTCTCAAATGGGCAATCGAGTTAGCCCAATTTGAGGTTAAGTTTAAGCCTAGACTAGAAATCAAAGGGCAGGCTTTGGCAGATTTCATAGCAAAATTCACCGACCCTATGCAGGAGAAGGTAGAAGCACTGGAACTTCCATGCTGGGAACTATATGTTGACGGATCATCCAGCGAGCAAAGAGCCAGGGTAGGAGTGCTCCTTATCAGTCCAGAAGGGCACAAAATCCTCTGCACATTGAGGTTCAACTTTCAAGCCATGAATAATGAAGCTAAATACGAAGCCTTACTGGCCAGACTACGGCTAGCTAAAGAGGTACGAGCTGAGAAAATAAAGATTTTTAGTGATTCTTAGCTCGTGGTCTGTCATGTGCGAGGAGAGTACCAAGCTCGAGGTTCAAAGATGGCCACCTACTTGCAGAAGGTTCAAGAGCTATTGAAGTCATTCTAACATTATGAGGTCGACCTAATATCATGGGCCCAGAATGCACATGCTGATGCCTTGGCCTACCTCGCTACAACCAAGGATGTTGACTTCCTAGGGGTAATACCGGTAAAACTCCTCTCACTCCCGAGCATAGAACAAAAGGAGGTAGTCATGACAATTGCCAAGACACTAGGCTCTTGGATAAATCTGATCCTGGACTACCTGCAAGAGGGAAAGTTACCAGATGATAAGCTCGAAGGTAAGGTTACAAATTCAAGTAGCCTGATATTGTGTCTACGATGACATATTATACAAAAGAGGGTTCTCCACCCTGCTTTTAAGGTGCATTGATGGCTCAGACTGTGATACCACCCTTGAAGAAATTCATGCCGGCCATTGTGGAAATCATGCTGGAGGAATGTCTCTAGCTCAGAAGGCTCTCTGGCAGGGATTCTATTGGCCAACGATGAAGCAGGACACAGTTGAACTCATCAGGAAGTGTAATAAATGCCAACGCTTCTTGATGATCCTGCGAGCCCCACCAGCCTACTTACAGCAAATGGTCAGTCCATGGCCCTTCACAATCCAAGGGATGGACCTTATAGGACCACTTCCCACGGCTCGTGGAAACTGCCACATGCAATTGTGGCAGTGGATTATTTTATCAAATACGCAAAAGCAAAAGAGCTCACAGAGATTTCCTCAACAAAGGTTATAAAATTTGTTTGGAATAACATCATATATAGATTTGGTGTCCCCTAATAGATTATTACAGACAATAGGACTCAATTCTCCAGTGAGTAGTTCCTCGAATTCTATGATGGTCTTGGGATCACAAGAGCTTCTCGACCATGGACCACCCATAAGCTAATGGATAGGTAGAGGCTATCAACAAGATAATAAAGCATATCTTCAAGACAAAACTGGAGGCGAGAAAGGGAGCATAGGCAGATGAACTACCTAAGATACTCTGGGCATACAAAACTACAGTCTGTAACATCACAGGAGAAACTCATTTTGTGATGGTTTATGGATCTGAAGCAATGATCCCAGCAAAGCTAGAGGTGGTGTCACATCAAAGAGTCACCTTCAATCCAGAGGAAAACAATCAACTGCTTGTTGTGAATCTGGATCTTGCCAAAGAAATGAGAGAAAAAGTGCATTTAAGGATCACGACTTATCGTGACTTACCAGCAATGAGTCATGAGATATTAGAATTGTAGGGTTCAACCCTAAAATTATAAACATGATGATCTCATTCTGCAATTAGTACTTCCAAGTGCATGCAAAGCCAATAAAGGACCCCTAGGGCTAAACT
The DNA here is from genome assembly GCA_026873985.1 of Saraca asoca. Taxonomy (NCBI): domain Eukaryota; kingdom Viridiplantae; phylum Streptophyta; class Magnoliopsida; order Fabales; family Fabaceae; genus Saraca; species Saraca asoca. The sequence continues at coordinate 2,483 of JANHAO010030520.1, forward strand.
AGGAAAACCCATACCTCATCAAGAGAGTCATTGGTTACGAAGCTTACCATCTGGCCAACATAGACGAAATGGATTTTCCTCAAGCCTAGAACGTCGCACACCTCCACCCTTATTACTGGTAGAAAATCGGACCTTGCAAATAACCTAGAACTATGGAGACATGAAGGTGTTCTCCCAAAATTTTTATATACATATCAGATTATTTTCAAATCAAATTCAATAAATTCTCATGAAAAATGTCATCCAGACCACGGTTGTTATATATATATATATATAAATCCCAGGAACAGCCAAGTATAAGATTGCAAAAAGTAAATAGAAATATAAAAAAAAATCCATACAACAAGCACAAGAAGCAAAAATCTATCAAGTTACATAAGTCGGGACCTAAGAAGCAAGCTCTCTAGGAATTGAATCACCATGGGTAGGACTTTCCTCAACAGGGGTAGTAGCAGGAACATTAGTTGCATTTGTAAGCTGAGAACCACTCTTCTGAGCAGAACTCCCAGAGGGTAGGGTCCCGGTAGCAGACTCAATGTCTTCTTTGGAGGAACAAGCCTTGGCCACCCTCCTCTTCTTGAAGTGCTCCACAACCACGAGAGCCTCCTCGCCAAAGAAAGAGAAGTCCAGCTTGAGATGATGTCTCCTAAACTCTACTTTCTCTGCTGCTTCTATGACCAAGTGGGGAATCTCTGCCCTGACCTTGGTGGCCTCCTCCTTTGCTATCTCAAGCTCTTTCATAGTGGCTTCAACTCACCTTTCGGCTTCTTTAGCCTATAACTCTGTTGAAATAACACACTATTCTGAAACTTTAACTCATTGAGCTAGCCGATCAGCATGTTGAAGAGCCTCATCCAAGTCTATTTTAGCCAGGTCATTAGTCATAAGGCCAAGGTTCGGAGCAACGGCTTCATAGGATAAAGCAGCCTCTGCATCCTTGACCTCCCCCTTTAACTCTAGCACTTTGGTGGTGACAATAGTCAAATCCTCCTCTAATCTTGTGTTTCTCTTACCCTCAGCTTGGAGTTCCTTATTTTCTTTCCTCATCATTAATACATGCTAAAAGTTCATGCGGTCGAATTAGATCATGAAAGAAAAAGCAAGACAAGAGCATAGAGATATCACTTACTACTAAACCAAGTTAGATCCCGTGGTCAATCAGTCTCCCAGCAGAATGATCCTCGAACTCCAGCACCTTGATCCTCTTGTCATGAGCCATAATCGTGTCAATATTGTCCACTAGGGCCTTCACACATTCTTTTATTTTGGAGCCAGAATCAGGGGGTCACTCCTAGAAGCCAACCCTTAATGCAGCCCTTTTTTCAAGCGGTCACCATCCTCCCCTTGTCCACCTTTCATTTTTTGACAGGAGACTTAGGAATGGCAGCGACTCCAGCAGCAATTACTGTCTCAAGGTGAGAAGAAGGAGTTGGATATTGTGAGGAACCTATTGTTAAAGCTAGGGGTTGGCTTTCAGCCGTAGGAGCAATATCAGCACCAGGAGCTGACGAAGTCTCCTCCTTATTAGATGAGTCAGGAAGATAAGCTTCATCGCTTCCTCATAATCACCAAAGTATGTAGGATCAGCTTTTTTCACCCGATGGATTCCTATTTCTTGATTCAGCTTGACATCCAGGCCCAGAGTAAGTTTGTAAGAGTAGAAAAAGCTCTCATCAAAATGAGGATTATTTTGAAGATTGTCTGAGGCAACTAACTAGTCTAAAATTCCAAGGTCCTCGGTCCCAAGAGCCAAGTTTTTACCAATTCCTTCTGCAAGAAGAAACAAAAGTTAGCATCAAGGAAACAAATAATAATCAAGTTAGCAAGCTCACATGCCCTCAGCCCACTCACCAGGGGCATGGACGAAATTGAAATTTTAGAAGTCATGCACGGAAGGGCACGAAATGTAAAACCAACGAGTCTTATAGTGGTCCACATTGGATCTCCCCCTAGCTTTCCTATATGGGAGAATCTTCTTATGCTTAGTCATTTGAGCTGAAAGGTAATATAACCTATCCATCACGCTCACACATATAAGGTGGTATAGATAACACAGAACCTCAGTCGATGGTAAGGAAAAATGTCTGCTCAAGTAAACTAATGCCAAAGAGGTAGACTTAAGATAGCAATAGCGGATGGGTGAAACATGCAAGCTGAATGCTTAGTGGCCGAAAGGCTATCAGTTTGCAACAGCACCATGATCCTCAACGGAATCAGAGCAAACCACAAAACCTCCAGCAACCTAACCACTTCATGAGGTCACCTCGTCGGGACAGCGCGCCCGCTCCACATTTCGAGATGTGGAGCTAGACTCAGCACTTTGGATCCTAATCTAGTGACAATGATGTTCATGACCTGCATTCGTCTACACAAAGGAAAAGGAAGTAGTTAGGTCACTGAAGGCAGACCCTTCTCAGGAACTAATGATTCCCAATGCGACAGGCCATGAATACCCCGGGTCACCATACCTAAAGGCTCGAGTTTCAAACAAGCAAAAGGGGAACTAGATGATTGAGCCATAACATTTAGAAAATAAACATGAAAAATAAGGCAACTAACCAAAAAACCCGAAAAGCCACCAACAGATCAACTGAATGTAACAAGTTAGACAAGAAAGAAAGCATCAAAACCCATAAATCATGAAATACAGAAAGACTCACCGTAGTCAACTATAGTGGAACGCGTGTGAAGAAGCTTATCAAGGAACCAGACCCAGACAATGGTAGCAGGCGGTGGGGAGTAGTTGCAAGAAATGGCAGAGAAAATGAGTGAGAAGAACTAGGAAATTACAGTTTCAAATGGCAAAATAAGAGGGTGAAGAAAGCCCCCTTCATATAAGAAACACGTGGCATCACCATCAGATCTGGGAATCGTCCCGCTACCCATAATCTAATGGTACGATGAAAAAGGCCTATAGCAACATGACATGCCGACCCGTCAAGGGTAAGCATAATCATGACAGATTAAGAATGTAATCCTAAGGTACAACTCATGAGGAGCATGCCAAATAGCTTGATACACCACAGGTCACGAATGATGGACCAAAGCCTCCAACTCACTCTGCATCCGAGAAGTGTCTCAAACACCAAACTCTTGCGCGAGTGGAATCAAAGCACCAATGGAACCAACCTCACCCGATGATCAAGGTACACCCGATCTGGTTCAAGAGACAATACTAAAATCCTAATGATTGAGGTCTGCCCGATCAAGATCAAGGGGTAACCAATCCCCGACCTTATCCAACGATCGAGGTACACCCAATTAGGTTCTAGGGACAATACTAAAATCTTAATGATTAAAGTTCACTCGATCAGGATCAAGGGGTAGCCAATCCCTGACCTTACTCGATGATCAAGGTTCACCCGGTGGGGTTTGAGGGATGATACTAAAATCTTGACAACTGAGGTCTGCCCGATCAAGATCAAGGGGTAGCCAATCCTCGACCTTACTCAACAATCAAGATTCACCTAGTTAAGTTTGAAGGACAATACTAAAATCTTGATGATCGAGGTCCACCCGATTAGGATCAAAGGGTAGCCTTTCCTTGACCTCACCCGATGATCGAGGTTTGCCTGGTCAGGTTTGAGAGACAATCGTGATACCACCTGACAATCGAGGTCCACTCGGTCAGGTTCAAGGGACAAAGTCACGACCTCACCTGACGATCAAGGTCTGCTCAGCCAGGTTCAAAAAAACAAAGCCTCACCTGATGATTGAGGTTCATCGGGTCAGGTTTGAGAGACAATCACAACCCTGCCTGATGATCAAGGTCTGCCTGGTCAAGTTCATGGGACAAAGTTATGACCTCACCTGGCAATCAAGGTAGGTTCAAGAAACAAAAAACTCACCCGACGATCGAGGTTCACCTAATCGGGCTCGAGAGATAATCCCAACCTCATCTAACGATCATGGTCCGCTTGATCAAGTTTAAGGGACAAAGTCGTGACCTCATCTAGCGATCGAGGCCTACCCAGCCAGGTTCAAAAAAATAAAGCCTCACCCGACGATCAAGGTTCACCCTGTCATGTTTGAGAGACAATTGTAACCCTGCCTGACGATCGAGGTCCACCCGATCAAGTTCAAAGGATAAAGTCACGACCTCACCTGGCGATTGAGGTCTGCATGGCCAGGTTCGAGAAACAAAAACTCACCTAACGATTGAGGTTCACCCAGTCAGGTTCAAGAGACAATCACGACCCCACCTAATGATCAGGTTCACCCAGTTAGGTTCAAGGGACAAAGTCGTGACCTCACTTGGCGATCGAGGTCCACCCGGCCAGGTTTGAAAAAGTAAAGCCTCACCTAACGATCGAGGTTTGCCTAGTCAGGTTTGAGAGACAACTGCAACCCCCTAATAATCGAGGTCCACCCGATCAGGTTCAAAGGACAAAGTCGTGACCTCACCTGGCAATCGAGGTCTACTCAGCCAGGTTTGAGAAACAAAAAACTCACCTGATGATTGAGGTATGCCCAGTCAAGCTCAAGAGACAATATGGAGATAACAAAAAGGCCATGACCAACTAGAAGAGATCACATTAAAACACAAGGAAAGGGATTTGTTGGTGAATTACAACTCCCAGTCCACATAGCAAACTGAGGGTTAAGGGGCTTATGTTGTGGTTGTTCCCCGAGTGAAGATAAAACAAGCTTGCCGTGGACCAAAATAGATGCGAAGCCCAAAAAGCACAAAGAGCCCAGATCAGGGGTCACTCAATAAGAAGTCACAGATCACCACAATGTGAGCAAAACAAAGATCCCAGCTCGTTTGAACACAAGCATTAAGGATGACCTCTACGAAGCCCGTCGAACAAGTTAAGTGAGCCCCATTAACACTTCCTTAGGCCGCGGAGACAGTAAGCTGGGAATATGTACAAAAAGTCCAGTTAGTCACCGGAGATATATGTCCCTTAACTAACAGATCATCATTCAAAATTGATACATCACTCCCCTGGATATCCGACAATGATTCACTCAGGATTTATTATCCGATGTCAAGCATTAAATGCGTGAAGTAGTGTATATAATCATTCTTCTACCTATAAAATTACACTTGTAACCCTCCTTATGTCTATATATAGTTAGGAAGAACCGCTGCATGAGGCAAGTGAGAGTTACATGCAAACACTCTGCTAGAATAAATTCAGACCTAATAAGAAAGCATTGTTGTAACCTAGCAAATCCAACAAAAATACCATTCTTCATCTGATAATAAAATTTAGCATGGACATAGGGGCTTGAGCAGGCTTTAGCCAAACCATAATAATTTCCTATGTCTGTTACCTCTCTTCCTTCCTCTCTTCTTTTATCTCCCTTGATCGATATGTGTATCTTTCAGCTAGCAACTTGGGGTTCTCAAGAAATGACTCAGTTGATTGAAATCTTGGATCCTTGGAACCAAATTTCATCATCAATAGTTGTTAGCTAAGAGGGCTGAATTGGCTAGCCTTATAAATATTTTCTAGAAAATAAGTCTTTTTAAAATAATGGTTTTATTTAAAAATAATTTACAATTCCAATCAGGATGAAAAAGCAACCAGAGTTCTAGTAGAAGAAATCTTGAAAGAGCAATCTAAAATAAGCTTAAGTTTATAAAACTCATTTCTTCAAATATATTTAAGAACCTTTGCAAAATATGAAAGTAATAGGTAACCAAAAAGAACACTAAGATTTTATAATGGTTCGATTGTTTAACAAAACCTTTCTTTGGGTCTACTTTACTCCTTCCAAGTTCCAATTCTTAGATACTTAAGCACTAGATGTTTGATGATTTACAATCACTTAAAACCTTTCAGCTCTTTACAATAATCACTATTAATCTTTTTTATAGCATTGAGCTGAATTATTTCAAAGGCTCTTAAATTATAGCTATCTAGATATTTCGAGAAAGATACCACTTCCTCTCTATCTCTAGCTAATTCATGCACAATGATATCGAGGATGGTCTCTCTTAAAAAGGAGAGTTTACAATTTGGATCACACAACTTAGAAATAACACTCAGTAGTGTATGATTGAAAGTTACAACTCCGAGATGAGTATGAAGGTTTTTGGATTGAATTTGCTTGAAAGCTCTAAGATTCAGAGTAATTCCTAATTATCTTCTGCTACTTATGGAGCTTTACATAGAATTTAAGGATCTTGTGGTCATTGCTCCTTGTTTATCAATTTGCAAAGCTGCTAAGAATTCAATTTCCCTAAAGATATGCTCCAAGATATTCTCCCAGATCTTTCTAAATCTTTGTTTTAGTCTGGTTAGATTAACAGAGCAAGTTGCCTACTCTTTTAGACTGATAATTCAAATTCAATCTTAGAGATCTATTGCTTAAAAGGGAGCATTGATCAAATAAAGTTAGATACTCCTAGATATATAAACTTACAGAAATTAAGATTTTGATACCCGAAATCTTATAAAATATCAACTCCTCAAATAATTGATTTATATTGGAGTCCTTAATAGCGTAGTTTGCTTTAACCAAAAGACATATGCATTATATGGAGATAGCTTTAAGGACATTCCTAAGATTCTGTTGAGATATAACAATAGGTTTTCTCAGTTGTGAAATACATGGGCCAATTTATAGCTAAAAAATATTATCTAATTTTTTTCCATTATTGTCATCATCAAAAATAATAAGACTTAATGGATTTGGCCTTCTCATCTTGGGCTTAGAAAGGCCTAAAGTACTCTTACACATTTGTTTTCTTAATCTCCCCCCTTTTTTATGATGACAATCTGCAAATGTTAGATTTTTATAGGAAAAAAATTTTCAAATTCAATTACGAACTCCCCCTCAATAAGTGCATCCTAATCTCTCCCCCTTTGACATCATCCCAAAAAAAAAATCCTTCTAAGGTATACAATTATAAAGATAATAAAGCAAAAAGGGAAATTTTTTATGGATGATAACAAAGTAGGACAAGTATTAGGAGTTTAAAGCATCACTTAATTGATAAAAACACTGCAACATACACAAAGATTCTAATAGATAAGCATAGGCAATGAGCAAAAGTAAAGTTTAAGCATAGTTGATGTGCAACCAAAAAAGAACTAGTGAAACATAAAGAGTGCACATACAAAATAGATTGTTGTGATGCTAGAGAAATCATGAAAAAGCTAAAGATCCAAGCTCTAAAGCCTGGAAGATAGAAGATCTTTAAACTGGCCAAAGATAGTGGCAAGCATGGCAACAATTTGGGCTTGAATTTCAACAAGGACAACCTATAACTTATGCAACTATTGTTCAAAAGTGGCAACTCAAGCTTCAAGTGGGACTCCAGAAATGGCATAAGTGATAGGCTCCTTCATATCCATTAGAACATTTTCCAACAGATTGTTAAAAAGATCCTCTATTGGTGGAAATTCTTTAGGATCACTTTCTAGTTCAGAAGTGCCTAGAGCAACTTAAGAATTTGGATCTTGTTGGGAGACATAGATTGATGGTCCCAATAAAGAAATTAGTTTGTGGAAATAAATAGATCTTACCTTTTTCTCGTTGGGGAAGTTATATATACCTTCATCAAATTTAATATTACTTTTAATAGAATGTGCAGAAAACTAATATCCAGAAAGTATAAAGATGATGAAAGTTAAAGATTAGCAACAAGAGCAATCAAGATGTAAGTAGGAGAAGAAAATTGAAGACAC
>JANHAO010030521.1:0-10123 GCA_026873985.1 Saraca asoca
ACATTGAAATAATTTATAAAAACTAAAAAAATCAAATTAAATAAATTAAAACGAAAGAAGTCTAATTTTGAATTTATAAAAAAAATCAATTATGACACAAATTAATTTAAAATTAGATGAAAATTCTAAAATTGCACCCCACACTCATCCTAAATGCTCCATAAAATTTAAATATGAGTATTTATTATTTAAGATGTTTTTTACCATCTAAACTAACATAGATCGTTAAAAAGAAAAAGTCAATAAATTTAGTTACAATGTTTTAAATAACTGCTGTTAAATATTCAGTTATAAAAACCAGAGAGTAAAATAAAAGTGGCCAAAATTGTAGAATGATCCAGAATTTACGGGGTAAAAGGTAAAATCAGAATCAACAGCACGAATAAGCTAATAATAATAATAAAGAAAGAAAGAGAAAAGGTGCAAGGGAAGGGAATCGGACAAGGTGGTGGAAGATGCTTGCCTTGCCGAATAAGAAAGACTTTTGTGCTTACACACTTGGACCTTCCACACTTATGTAACTAACTTCATTTTCGACAAAACAATGTCTTTAATGCATCAAAAGAAAAAACTTTTTCAATTAAAAAATAAAATAAAATTTCATTACTACAAATTCTACTTTTAAATATTTCTCTCAAATCTATTTAGAATAATTTTATTTACACTGGCATTTTTTTTTTCAATATCTCTATGTTTACTTATATAAAATACAGTTTAAATTCATTTTAAGTAAATTCCATAATTGACTACTTCAAGGGGTTCACCTTAAAAAAAAAAGTCTTTCATGCTATCTATTTACTAAATTTATATTTTTTTTAATTAATAGTGGGGCTTGAATTGAGTCGAATTAAGCTGACTTGATATTAGCTTACACTTAATTGGACTTGCTTTAATTTTTTTTTGTGGCTTATGGGTGGACTCAAATCTAATTTAAATTAATTTATTAAACTCAAATTCAATTTAAATTAAACTTATTAGCGGTTTTACTTAGTTTGTTAAGCTCAAATTTATTATAATATTAGATCATTTTATTTAGAATTTAATAGTTTAAAAAATTTATAAAAGTAAATTTATCTAACAATTTATTAATATAGAATAAATAAAAAATTGGATAACAAAATATAGTATTATAATACTATTATTTTTATTATAAAAATATATAATATAATATAAATAATAATTTATTTAAAATTATACACCTAAACAAAAATAAAGCAATATATTAGTAATAAAATTATATTTTAATTTATTTTAACATTTTGTTAAATATTTTATTTTAAAATATTATATATTATAATATATATTTATAAATATTTATTTATATGTATATATATCAAATCAGCTCATTTGTAATTTAAATTCGGCTCATTTGTAATATGAGCCCGATAAATTAATTTATTTATAAATTTAATTTATTAAGACAAAATTTAAATTATGTTGCAAATTAGCAACAAGTGAATTGGCCGTCAGCTTTCTTTATGATTATTATCTGCATTGTATATTCTAACAAACATTTTTCAATATAAAGAAAGTCAATCCAATGGTGCGGGGAATGAATTTCACTGTAATATACAATATTTACTTGTTGTGTATGTGTGAGGAACAGTTTTTATTTGAATAGGAACAAATTTTAAACTTTATTTACCTAGCAAAAAAAGCAAATTTTGAACATCAAATTTTTCCCCTATATTCCGAACCTTTAATTTGGAATAACCCATTCCTTTTAGCCATATAAACCACGCGCTCTGAAGTCAGTGTACAAATCAAGTGGTGGTTGTTGTTTCAAATTGGTAAGCAAGGAACATGCATATTTGTCAATGCATCGTGCTTTCCACGCGAAGTGAAAAACTGATTAACGTATGAGAATAAGTGCTCATAACTTCCACCTTCGGTTTTTTTTCCATTTTTTATTTTTTATTTTTTAAAACTGAGACGAGAATTCAAAGAGGGGAAGACTTGACTTGGGTCCATTCCTGCATTTTAAGTTTCGTGCGCTGCACCTCGAGAAGTTATTAAATGCCTCGAACATAAATAACATGTGTTGTTATTCCCTTAATAAATAAAATCATTTATTAATTTTGGTAATTTTTATTACTTAATGGTTAAAAAAATCATATTTTTAAATGTGTATGAGTTTTATAAAAAATTAATAAATAAATAATAAAATTTATCATTAATTTTTATTTATTAGATAAAAATAAAAATACATGATATAATAAAAATATTTAATAATTTGCACTATTCTAATTGGAAAATGAGCATGTCATCAGAGATGAAAGATAATACATTGATACACAATAAAAAATTAAATATTGCATTTTCCAATTGACTTGGTATAGAAAATTCATATGCACTAAGTGAGTATAACATATATGCTTATTTTCATTTAATAAAAGATCCCAATCTTTAATTTTGTTTTTTACACGTTTTTGTATGACTTGCATGAATTAAAAATTGTAGGTGTTCTCTTTTTATTATGCAAAAATAAGAATAGAAAACACAACCCTTCCCATTTGACATTTGGAGAATTTTAAATGCTTTAATTATGATATATATCTTTATTATTGCTCTTACTTTCAGTTTATATAATCAATATGTTAATTATTAATTTTATTGTTCATCTATAAATTTTGTGAATATTATGAATATTAAAATTAATTTTTAATTTCCAAAATATTAAATATTATAAAAATTAAGTCTTCTTTAGTTTGATGAAGTATAGAGATTTTTATTCTTTTAAGGCAAAGGTATAGTCCAAGCATGTAGAGAATTCCACTCCAAGATGACTCAAATGTTTCTTCCTCAAATTTTTGTGTATTTATTCTCATAATGATAAAATAAGAAAAACTTAATTAATTAGTGTGCATATTAAATATTTAAACAGATTAACACTCAAAAGATTTGTGACGTGTCGGTTTGATTTTTCAGAGGTTTTTACTTTTAATTTAATTCTCAAAAAATACCAAAATGTCTCACATTAATTTTGTTGTTAGTTCTCATTAACCAAATTAACAGGAAATTAAACACTGTTAAGTGCTTACATGGATAACAACTGTGCTATAAATTTTTATTTTTTTCTTCCTTTATTCTTTTTATTTTTTTCACTTCTTTCTTTCCGGCATTACAACTCTTTTCAATTCTTTTTGCCTGCGAGAGTATGTGTGAGGAACAATGAATGGGGAATTTTCGATAACCCACAGTCAGTTTTACTTTCTGCCCTTTCTCAATCTTCATAATCGGATTGTGTTAATCTTGATCCTAGCTTGTCACCTCCATTAGAAATTTGATTATTTAACTAATATGAGGTCAAAGTTATGGTGTTTTATAGCGATCTCATTGACTTTAAAGTTAATTAATTTATCTTTGTTTTGCTAATTAAAGATGTTGATTTTTCCTATGATGATTTTGCTTATTCTATGTTCTAAATACGGTACAGAAGATAAAAATATTATAATTTTTTCAAATTCAAAACCCCAAAAAGAAAGAATCTTCTTTTAAAAAATACAATGTTTCCTTTATATATTAAATTAAAATCAACAAAGAAAATACAAAATGAATTAACCCATTTTGATAATCTCATTTTACATAACAAAATTTAATTCCTTTATATTGATGCTTTTTATTGTATTTCTAATTTTTCTTATAAACTCCTTTGATCATTGTCCAGATTATGCTTTGTTTTAGGTTTGAAATTGATTTTTATTTATTCTAATTTGGGTTGCCCAGATTATTGAAACAAAAGGGATTAGACATCTAAAATTATTTTGATTTATTCTATTTTAGGTTGGAAATAATGCCCTATTTATGTCTATTCCATAACTTTACTTGTTCTTATTTGTTTTTTCCTTATTTATATTTTATTTGATCTCTTCTTATTTGGATTATTTTTTCTCTATCTGCCTTTTACACAACTCTAGTCGTATGTTTTTATTACACTATTGTTTTCCTTTTTATTAATACAAAGAGAAATGGATTGAACTAGTGGTGATGGAGCCAAGGCATAGAAAAACGACGAGGAAAGAGAAGCTAGAACGATGATTAGCTTCGGCGGTGAGGGAGAGGGAAGAAGATTGAGAAAGTCACATAGAAAATGAAAAAGAAAGGAGGAAAAAAAATGAAAAAATGACATATAAACTATTCCACATAAACAATATACGGTTACGTCATGAAAATAAGCTACATCAGATCCACATGAGACTCTTTTGAAGACTGCTAGCAAGACCCATTTGAGACACTTTTGCATCTTTTAGGATTAAATTAAGAACAAAAATATTTGATGGACCAAATTGAAACAATCCCAATCTTTTGGGATCAAATTATTAATTCACTCTAAATATTTTTCTGCCTCCCACTTATAAATAAGCATCTTCAGCTTAAACCTTGCTCACACCAATCGACTCTTCTCTCTGTGAATTTTAGTCAATACCGTCAACCCTGTTTCCCTTACGTTCCCTCTTTCCAATTTCATTAGCAGTGCGTGAGCAGAAACGTTTTAAGTTCATCGTTCTTTTTTTCCTGCCATACACACAATATTTGCAGGGACAAGTAAGTCTTCGAATCGTTTCTTCGCGTGTAATTACCATGGCTTTTGAAAAGCGGATTTCCTGATTCGTTTCCTTTTTATCGATTTTGGTTTTTCTTTATTTTTTGAATTGTTTCTTTTTTATTATTATCATTCAAATGGGTTGAAACTGCTACTGTAAAGTTTGATGGCATCCCTGATTTGGTAAACATGTTTTGTTGCAGAAGTTTGGATGTTTTAATGGAGACCAAAGGTGGGAAAAAGAAGTCTAGCAGTAGTAGTTCCTTACATTACGAAGCTCCCCTCGGCTACATCATTGAAGACGTTCGTCCCAACGGTGGCATTGAGAAGTTCCGATCTGCTGCTTACTCCAACGTAAGTTTCGCTTTCTCTATTCTTTTCCAATGGCTGAAACTGTCTCGCTCAATATTCTGATCATTCATTTTGCTTTACGAATTTTGCAGTGTGTGAGGAAGCCATCTTGATCCGATTTCCGAAATGCCTTCTTCAGTAGAGTAGGATTTCGATTTTAGTTTTTCTTGTTTATTTTGACTCAGCAATTCTCTGTTATTCTGGCTAAGCCGTCTTCAGGAGGACGGCACAATTCATACAGTAATTGAAGTTCGAATCGTTTCACCATGGCTATTTCACCCGGAATCACCAACGACCCAAATGCAGCACCACCGTCTCCTATTGGATTTGAAGGATTCGAGAAACGCCTCGAAATCACATTCTGCGAGCCATCAATCTTCAAAGACCCTCAGGGATTAGGCCTACGAGCCCTGACTCGCTCTCAGCTTGACTCCATTCTTGAACCAGCTTGCTGCGCCATTGTTTCCCAGCTCTCCAACACAGAGTTCGACTCATACGTGCTCTCCGAATCAAGCCTCTTCGTGTACCCTCTGAAAATCATTCTCAAAACCTGTGGGACCACTAAGCTTCTCTTGTCCATTAAGCCAATTCTGGAACTCTCAGAGTCACTCTGCCTCTCTGTTTTGGCTGTTAAGTATTCCCGCGGGAGCTTCATTTTCCCAAATTATCAGCACGCCCCTCACCGCAGTTTCTCCGAGGAAGTAGCTGCTCTGAATGACTATTTTGGCCACCTTGATTCTAAGGCTTACGTAATCGGCGATTCTTCTGTACCAAATCGGAACTGGCACATATACTCGGCTTGTAGAGAAGATGCCCAGTCACCGATGATCAACAATCAGACGGAGGTGATGACTCTGGAGATATGCATGACCGGGTTGGACCGTGACAAAGCGTCCGTGTTTTTCAAAAAACCAGGCGAGGATTATGCCGGCAAAATGACAAAATTGTCCGGGATTCATGACATAATCCCGAGTCACGTGATTTGTGACTACGAATTTGAGCCGTGTGGTTACTCGATGAACGGAATCGAGGGTTCAGCATTTTCAACCGTGCACGTTACCCCAGAGGATGGATTCAGTTACGCTAGCTATGAAGCCACGGGGCTGGACCCCGAGTCAATCCAGATCGGGCCTCTGATCGACAAGGTTTTGAGATGTTTTAGGCCCACTGAGTTCTCAGTTGCTGTCACATGCAAGGCAGGTGTGAAGGGGTGGGCCACGTGGAATGCTGAGAAAGAGGGATACTTGTGCGAGGACGCGGTGAAGGAGGAGCTGCCAGGTGGCGGGTACATAGTGTACCATACATACTCGGCGAAGGGGAAAAGATGCAGAGTGCGGGCATCAAAGAAAAGGAGCAAGCGCCGCTGCAAGGAGGAGATAGTGTTGGAGGATGAGGTGGTGTCGTCTGCTTGCGTATCCTCTGCTTAGTTGCGTCACCGTTCAGTCTTTTTGATGTCGTTTTGGTTATAATGATGAGATGCTGCCCCCCGGGGGGGGGGGTGTCCTTTGGCATCTTGGTTGCGTCTCCGGGTTTCTGCTGTCCATTTTGTCTTTAGTTTCTATGTTCATGTGGGTGTCCCTTGGTTTGTGTGTGCGGTCCTTGTTTTTGTTATTATGTTATGATCATCTGTGTATTTTTTATCTAGAAATAAAAGAGGCTTGGCCATAATTTAGTAATATACTAATGTGCCAAATCTGGGATGATGGTTAAGGACAAAATGGGAGCTAATCTTGGCACCAACTTATGCAATTAATGCATAAAAGTGAAGTAAAAAGAGGAGCCGGTGATGGTGATAAGCAAGAGAGCACCAATTCGTGGTGGCTTTTTACCTGGAACGTAGCAGTGTAAGCTGGCTGTTGGCAGGCGCAATCTTGTTGCATGAATGATCGATATATTCTGCATAATGCTGCTAGGTCTGAATCTGAGGAGTTCATGTGTGATTCTGGTTTGCGCTTTCACACATTGCTTTTTACACGGCTTTAATGCCATCCCATTTTCTATCCATGCATCTATCATGAATTCATGTCCCATTAACTTTCCCTTTTAACTGCTTTGCATAAAGCTAAGTGTTTCTCCCTCGGTGAGATTAGAATCAGAAGCATGAAGCAAGTATTTGAGATATAATACAAAAATAATCACTCGTTTTTAATAGAGAAGGTTTCGGATACATAAGCTGATGCCTCAATCAAATTACCTGTGATTATGTGTTGAGCCCAATTTACATGTCAATCTTTTCGAAAATTAGTAATGGGCCTAGGAAATCCAAGTTGCAAAAAATGGGGCCCCCCGGGGGGGGGGGGAGATTCATTTTTTCCTGACAAATGGGCCACATGACTTTCCTGTCCTGACAATACACATAGGAAGCATTTTCTTATTTGGATCTGGGATTCCCAAAAGAAGTTTCCCTCGTTTGCGTCTTCATGCTTTTTGGCGGATGATTGCCCTTTCTTTGCACATTACTAAGATAATGGTAATTTGTTTCCTTTCCAAGGCGTTACCTTGTTGAGACTAATAAAAACAAGAAAAATTTTATATACACTGATTTTTTTACTTATTTATACAATTGGCAAAATGAGATTTTGTAAAAAGAAAAGTTGAGTGCAGCATTAATCTCAAAACAGACGTGCCACTCACACGGAAAGATAAAGGAAATGCTTTCATACATTAAAAGGATTTGTTAATAGATTTGTATTTTTGTAAATTTATGGTTTTTTTTTATAAATTTTGTAACTTTTTCATACTTTTTGTATTGCAACTTTGGTCCATGGTATTGTTATTGTAATTTTTTGAATAGCCATTATATTTATACGCAAAATGTTTTATAAAAAATTTGCATAAAACGTGAGTTTTTTTGTTACAAAAATTACAGTTTTTTTTTTTAAAAAAAAAACTTATGAAAAAATTGTTGCAAAGATAGTGCTCATATCAGCATAATCCAAAGTATCTCATTGGACAGATAGAAAGGGACTGTTGGTGGACATTTTAGGCCCCAAGCTGATACCTGAAAATCAGCTTGAGCTTGGCCCGAAACTTCCCGCTTGAGGTGAGGAGTCAGCGTTGGCTCTCGTCAGGTTGAAACCGGGAAGAAGATAGTATACACGACAAATCTGTCTCCACGCTCCAATATGGGAAGCCATGGCGACGGTTCTATTTCTCTCTTCATCTTTATAATATGGCTATTACTGCTTCGTCATTTTGCTTCTTCAAAGTTCAAAGATCCCAACTTTCGCATTTTTATTCCATTTCCATTCTCATAATGCTGTAATCTCTTTTTTATATCGGCAGATTCGTTTCTTTCTGACAAATCCGCCAAGGTATTCGTAGCCGGTCACCGTGGTCTCGTTGGCTCAGCCATCGTCCGCAAGCTCCACCAACTTGGCTTCACCAATCTGCTTCTTCGGACTCATGCTGAGCTCGACCTAACTCGCCAATCTGACGTCGAAGCTTTCTTCTCCGCCGAAAAGCCCCAATTCGTCATTGTCGCAGCTGCCAAAGTGGGTGGCATCCATGCCAACAACACCTTTCCAGCTGATTTCATTGCCATTAACCTGCAAATCCAGACCAATGTCATCGATTCTGCTTATCGCAACGGCGTTAAGAAGTTGCTGTTTTTAGGGTCTTCATGTATTTACCCCAAATTCGCACCCCAACCAATCCCAGAAAATGCTTTGCTCACTGGTCCCTTAGAGCCCACAAACGAATGGTATGCGATCGCCAAGATTGCTGGGATCAAAATGTGCCAGGCTTATAGGATTCAGTATAACTGGGATGCGATTTCAGGGATGCCTACCAATCTATATGGCCCCAATGACAATTTTCATCCAGAGAATTCCCATGTCTTACCTGCTCTGATGAGGAGGTTTCATGAGGCGAAGGTGAAAGGTGCAAAGGAGGTAGTGGTGTGGGGAACAGGAAGTCCATCGAGGGAGTTTTTACACGTTTATGATCTTGCTGATGCGGTTGTTTTTATGATGGAGAAGTGCAGTGGACTGGAGCATGTGAATGTAGGGAGTGGGAAAGAGGTGACTATTAAGGAGTTGGCTGAGTTGATGAAGGAAGTGGTAGGATTTGAAGGAGATCTTGTTTGGGATAGTTCAAAGCCTAATGGGACTCCAAGGAAGCTGATGGATAGCTCCAAGCTTGCAGGATTGGGTTGGACACCAAAAGTATCGCTCAAGGATGGGCTTGTTGATACTTACAAATGGTACTTGGAGAATGTCAAGGTATAATTCAGGTAGTTAAAGCCAAATGGGGCATTTAGGAGTCCTAGTAGTTGTGTGACCGTGAAGATTAATTATTTTGATTGATGCAGGAAACCATGTGATTGATGATTCTGTACCTATTATGTTGAATGATTTGTTGGGTGCTGTCATGTTTATCTTTACATTATTACACAATAATCAAGTCAAGCTATTGCTGAAAGTTCTGGACAGAAACTTGTTATTTTGTGTATATTATTTTGCATTGCAATATATAAACATCATTAGTTGTTTGTTTTCCGGTGCGGATCTTCATTGCAAATTCCGTCTCAAAGGTGTTTCGCTCCCTCCTCTTCTTCAGTTGTTTACACAGTAATTATCTGAAAACTTTTATTATTCGTTTGAGCGGAAGTCTCCAGCTTACAGAAAGACAGCTTCATTCTACTATCTGTTAAAAATGCTCTATACTATTTTGTCCTAGTGTTATGTTGTCAGAACTTTGTTATTGCTCACACCTTTCAATTTCTGAGTGTTACTGTTTTCAGTTTTCAGTACACTGCTTGCACTTCATTTCTTTCTCTTTTCATATGCAAATGAGTTTGTGCATTATGATTGATGATAATTCAGCACGAATGACACTGTTCCCTTTGGCTGTTATACTGCATGCGGGATTTGTTTGAAAAGTTTTCTTTATTAAAATCATGCAAGTTTGCTGTAGGTGTTATGTTGAAAGGCTTCTTGTGGCTGACCTTTTTCAGCCAGGCAAACGAATTTGACATCCAGTCATAACAGGCTTTTAAGTGCCTTTCCAATCATTTCTCCCACTTTCTGTTACCACTTACCACTGTGTATTTGCTGCTATCCCAAATGTTGTTATACCTTAAAAAAAGTTTCTTAAGTTTTGAAGCGGACGGTGTATACTAGTGAGACTTATTTTTATTCCTCTTTTGAAATTTCGCCCCCCCCCCCCCCCCCCCCCCCGCCCCCGCCCCCGGCTTCCTTCCTGGCGCCGCGCATCTCGGCCGTCGTG
>JANHAO010030522.1:0-10124 GCA_026873985.1 Saraca asoca
GGACACAATCTGGCATATACATAAGATTTTTCCACATTACCTGGGAGATCAATTCTTCAAAGTCACCTATGCAACAGACCATACAAGCCTTAGTAGGGAGCCAAAATTCTAGAAGAAGTTTATCTGGGTAATCCATGGTTGATTGTGAAGCAACAAGGGAAGAGACCTCTTCTTTAAATAGGGCCGAGGATAAGCCTCTGACACGTCCAAGTTTATTCCCCTTCAACTACCCGAAGTAATAGCCTTGGGAAAAGGCACAAGTTTCGTTTCAGAAACCGCAAAGACATGGGAAAGTGGAAAGCCTATTCTAGAAACAAGTGCGTCGACAGAAACCGAAGAGGCTTCCAACTCCCAGCCTGCTGCGCGAACTGCGAGTTGGGGGGCTTGTGTTATATACTGAGAAATGCGACCCCGCGAGAATGAGTCTGCAGAGATAGCAAGATGAAACCCTCGGGAGAAAGTCTCATGGTACCGCATCGTATCCAACGATAGGAGCCACGCACGCTCATCCCTCGATAACTCGGTAGGTGACAAGTTCAGGCGATCAACTCCGCGACCGCTGAACCCGTACTCGTCTCTCAGCGATGCTCACGACTACTCCAAACCTATGAAGCCCTCGCTGGAGATAACATGACGTCTTACCTGACACTGTAGCAGCTAAAAACCTATATGTCGGCCTAAGCCTGCCCTCGCAAGTCTACCGGCTGAGAGGAGTCTTTTCACCATCTGTTGATATGACACAACTGTAGCTTGTAATAAATAATCAGAGCTCGTCCCCCCTCTATAAATAGGGTGATATTGTTAGCAAGAAGAGGGAGAGGAGAGATCTGAACAATCATAATAAAAATACCCTCAACCGTGGACGTAGGGTCCAGTAATCCTGGATTTGGCCGAACTACGTAAAACCCTGTGTTCCTTCTATTATTCTACTCTTCTCTTGCTACCTCAGTCAATCGTTCTCCTCACGTGAATCAACCTAGAACAAGTCAGGGGTCCCAAAGAATCCCCTGTTAGCTGAAGTTTGGTCCTCCTCGCACGAACCATATTTTGCCGTCAACAATGATAAGTGTTGTTATCTTAAAACAACATAGTTTATGTCACCTAAAAGGCAATAAAAAACATTATGCTTGCTGATTTTCTAGCTAATCAGTCTATTGAAGATTATGGTTTTATGCAATATAAATTTCTAGATGAAGATATAATCACATTATTCAATAATAATGAATCACCCAAAGATGAGGAATGAACATTGTTGTTTGATGGAGCCTTAAATGCATTAGGGCATGATATTGGTGCTATTATAATTTCTCCTGAGGAGAAAACTATCCCATTCACAACAAAGCTTTGCTCTAATTGTACAAATAATAAGGCTGAATATGAGGTATGTGCCATAGGTATACAAGCTGTGTTAGATTTGGAAGTTAAGGTTTTAAAGGTGTATGGAGATCCTGCACTTGTAGTCCACTAATTGAAAGGAAAATGGGAAACACGAGATGCCAAGCTGATTCCATATCACAAACATATAACGAAGTTGTCATAATATTTCAGAGAAATCATTTTCCATCATATTCTAAGAAAAGATAATCAAATCGCTAATGCTCTAGCATATTTATCCAATATATTCAAAGTAAATAGCAATGATTAGACATATGTTATCAAGATTGAAAATCAAGATTTGCAAGTATATTGCTTAAGTGTTGAAAAAGAACCTGATTGGAAACCTTAGTATCATGATGTCAAGCAATACATAAAGTGCAAGGAATATCCAAAAAGGGGCCTCAAAGAATGATAAGAGAAATATAAGGAGAATGACAATGGACTTCTTTTTAAATGAAGAGATACTATACAAGAGGAATCATGACACTATTTTTCTAAGGTGTATTGATGCAATAAAAGCGAAAAAGATTGTTAATGAAGTACATGAAGGTTTTTGTGGAACATGTTCAAATGGACATGCTATGATAAGAAAAAATTTGAAAGTAGGTTAATTTTGGCTAGTAATGGAGAATGACTACATCAATTATGTGAGGAAATGTCACAAGTGTCAAATTTATGCTGATAAAACTCATACCCTTCCTACATCATTGAATGCCTTATTTGCACTATAATTGCTCTTGATGTGGGGCCTTAATGTCATAGGCCCCGTCGAACCAAAGACTTTAAACAGACATTAATTTATCCTTGTAGCCATTGACTATTTCACTAAGTGGGTTGAAGCCACCTTTTATCCTAGCATGACTTGAAATGTTGTTAAAAAATTCATAAAAAGAAATCTGATATGTTATTACAGCTTGTAAAAAAGAATTGTGATTAATAACATCACAAACTTTAATAATAAGATAATGATGGAGATGTATGAACAATTTTAGATAAAGCATCACAATTCAATGCCATATCATCCCAAAATGAACCAAGGCATAGAAGCAGCCAATAAAAACCTTAAAAAGATCATCCAAAAGATGACAATAACATACAAAAATTGGCATGAGATGCTTCCATTTGCTCTCTATGGCTATTGAACCTCTGTTAGCACTTCTATGGAAGCCACTCCATTTTTTTTAGTATATAGTATAGAGGTAGTGCTTCCCATTAAGGTTAAAATTCCTTCATTAAGGGTTTTAATGGCATAGCTAGAAGAACAAGAATGGGTTTGAGCTCAATATGATCAACTGAATCTCATTAAAGGAAAAAGATCAACAATGTTGTGCCATGAGTAGCTTTACCAAGGAAGGCTAATAAGGGCTTATGCTAAGAAAGTATTCCCTTGCCAATTCATGGAAGGAGATTTGGTATTGAAAAATGATACTTCCAATTTAGAAGAATGGTCACAGTAAATGGATGGATGCCCAATTATGAAGAGCCTTTCGTCATGAAAAGAGCTTTCTTTAGAGGAGCTTTAATCTTTATGAAGATGGATAAGGATGAATTGTCACAACATATTAATGCAGATAAAGAGAAAAAGTATTATGTATGAAGCATGTTTGCTCCATATTTGATCTCTCAGTCATAAACATGATAGATAATGGGGCAATTCAATATTTACTACCCTAATTAAAAGGTGTTCAAATGCATAAGGACAACTAGCATTATTTTTTCTAAAGCTTGTTACTAGAATAACCAGAAGATTCATGTTCGATCAATTTCTGTGAATCTCATTATATATCTTCTTCATTATCCAAATGATGTTCCATTTTCTTGGATTCTTACAAAAATTTTATTCTTGTTATCCTTTTACTATGATGCTTGTGGTTAACATTTTCAAACATTATTTGACAAGAAATAAATCATACATTTTTATGACAAGTGTCTTTTGGAATATCAAAAGAAAATTGTTATTTACATATATCTAAATGCAAGCAAAATTACTCTAGTAAAGTAAAAAAGACAACAGGGGATAGATTGACCATCCTAAAATATCACGACAAAGTGGCAAGGGACTTATCATATTTCAAAGAAAATCAATGAAATCAAAGGGTGAAAAATTTGAGATGCTAGAACTCTATCAGCTAGTAATAAATATTAACATTTTTCATCCAAGACACTATTGAGAAGGTGCTTATATGAGGTGAAAACAAAAAAACAAAAACATTAAAAAGGAAAAAGGAAAATTGGTTTATTTATCTTGAAACATGCATCATATTCTATATCGTGTTTACTTATATGTTGTGTTTTTTAAATGCATCAACCTTTCTGTTGTTAAGTCAAACCCTGCATTAGTGGGTCAAGCATGTGAAAAGTAGGTATTTTACTTTCTGTTGTTAAATCAAACTCCTCATTGATAGGTCAAGCCTATGAATAGTAGATATTTTACTTTCTATTGATAAATCAAATCAACATTAGCGAGTCAAGCCTCTAGTTGTTAACTTAAACCCAACATTGGTAGGTCAAATGTGTAAAGAATAGGTTTTTTACTTTCTTGATGAATTTAGCCAACTATGAACAATTCTAACAAATGGAAAGCTTGTCTCTATTTCATTTTATAGTCTTCTATTCATGCATGTGTTGCTAACTCACGAGATTTCTTACTCTTTCTGGAAAATTAGTGTTTACACTTTTACTCACCTTCTCATACTAGAAGGATGAGTAAATAGGGTAGCTGTAAACTCCCAATTTTATCTTAATTTAATATGTTTTGTGACCAATTAGCACTAAACTTTCTAGATAAAAAATGATTAATTTTTATTTTTTTAAGAGTAAAAATTATAAAAATATCATTCATGAAGTATCATTTTTTAAGCTGAAAAGAATATAAAAATACCAAAAAGAACTATTAAGTAGGTTTGGTGAGCTTTATACAAGGAAAATATATAAAAAAAAATGTGTTTAACTAAAAGAATGCTTAATCTACAATTGCGAGCATTCGCTGTCATATCTCTTTCTTGAGCCAAGAAATCTTCCCAAAGCAAGCTTCCTTTTGCAACTCCATCTTTCCCAAAAAGAGAGAACAACTTAAAACTCAATGATAATTCATAAACAACCTATAAAGTAGAAGAAACAACTTATAATCAAAAGAAACCAAGTAAAAATCAAACCATAAAAGTACACTTTTTTTTAACAAATGGAGTAATTCATTTTCATTTTCTCTTAAAGAAAAAAGAGTTCAATTGCAAAGAACCCCTATCTTCAAATGTCATAGCTGAAATCTACTGGTATATCTCTCTCATTTTTCCTCATCCTCATACATTCATAGCATTCTTTTTTTTTTATTTTTAGTTTTTTGTTTACATGATTGTATTTTAGAAAGAGAATGAATAGTTAAAATAAAAAAGGGGCATGTTGTTCAAGAAGGATCTATCAAAAAAAGATGATAACCACAAAGCGAGGGAAACCAAACTAATGGAAGAAAGAGATAGATATAAGGAAAGAAAGTTAAAAATCAAACCATGAATCTCAACCTCATAGTAGAAAATGTTGAAGATTAAGCTTTAAAATATGGGAATGTATTTTTCTTTATCTTATATTCAAGCTTAATTATTCTTGATCATTTAGTTGTTAGATTGTAGGAAAAAAAATGTAAAAAAGAAAGACAAAGATGTAAGAGAATAGAGGTCATGTTGGCCTCTATTTTTGATATTGCTTATGGAGGCCAATCTTGGCTCTTGTTTCTTTAAGAAGTTTTATTGTGAAGGCCATTGAAAGAAACCAAATAGATCTCTGTCCGCATGAGCCACTTTTTTCCTTTTTTTTTCATTTCAACATGTCACCCTATTTATATATATATATATATATATACACATATATATTTGTTACTCTTTCTTATTTTAAATTGTTAATACATTGATCATGTTTATATATTCGTATGTTTAACTTATATATTCATCTTATGATTTATTTTGTTGTTACAAATAGATTACTTTAATGCATCATGAATTGCCATTTGTTTTCACGTGTAATATCCTACGATGAAATAAATTAAAAATAGACTAAAAAGTTTGGTCTTTTTTCGTATTTTTAAGGTGAAGGGTATATTATGAATTAAATTGGGTGAACTGATGAAACTTAAAAAAGAAATCCTCAATACTATTATACACAAAATCATTATACATATTTTAGTTTTTATTTATATATTGTATTATATTTTAAAATATGTCATTTTATTGCATCTCCATGCATGTCCTTTAAGCCTAAAAATAATAAACTTTTATTGACAATAAATAATAGTTAGGAAATCCGATTATAGTTGCAATAAATATGGCTCCCAATATTCTTGAGGCACTTTCCTTTATACGAGTTTGGCCATCAAGTTAGACAAATTTGACATATTAATTAAATTAATAAAATTAATGCAACCCATCAAATTAATAAAATTTATACAATATATCAAGAAAATTTATTTAACTGAACTTTCGTAATATTATTAAATTGAACATTGCTCATAATTTTAGTAATATATTACAGTCAAACTTCACTTTATACATTATTTTAAGTCTTATCGCATATAAATAAAACTTAAATTACACCTATGATGGATCGAAATTGAGGGATCCAATAGTGAGTACAATAATGATGGCTCTTAGTATTCTTGATGCATTTATTTTGTCTAAATTCAACCATAAAGTTGGAAGTATTTGACACTAAATAGATTAAACCTTTCAATTTGTTCCAATCAATTTTTCCTTAAAAAATTTTAAAGTTAAATAAAATTGGAAGATGTTAGTATTGTTTGATATTAATTAAGCAGTGCCCTCTTCAAAAAAAAAATAATTTTGTTTACACTATAATTTTTCTTAATTTCAAAATTGAAATTTTATAAAAATAGTTTTTTTTTAATATCAATTCATAGTCATTATTGTAAACATATTAATATGCCCTAAAAACCAATAGTTTCTTTAGTCACTCATACTTATTTAAGTCAGATATCACTTTTGATATTATGAAAAAGAAGATGGGATATAAAAATATAAAAAAATATTTTTTAAAAAGGGTAAATAAAAAAAATTATATAATGAATCAATGAGTTTTAGATAAAAGATAACATTAGGAAAAATAGGTAATCATTTCACAAATGAAAGTTGTAGAGTGATAATACATTCACTACAAGTAATTAACCCTTGAACCTAAACTCTAAATTAGATAGACCTTATTTTAATGTTCCAATCACACTACTAAAAATGATTGATTGTGACTTCTTTTATTTTTCCAAATTCAGTTACATTTTAAATTTGAATCTTGTGTCTTTAATCCTGTGTTGTAAACTCATTATTTATTTGTGAGTCTACCCAGCCGCATCACGCACTACCATCTGAAACATTCGAAACCCTTTATTTTTCTTCTCCTCTTCTCTCCACCATCGCCATTGCAATTTTCACCATTATTAAAGTTTTTTCCAACCACTTTACTTGACTTTTTTGCTTTCCATTGATGGTACATGATTTTCACTGATTAATTTTCATTTTTTTGCTTAAAACTTGAGATATTAAAGTAAATTTTTCATATGCATTTAGTGTTGATTGTTGAGGATTTGGCATATGCATTTAGTGCTAATTATTTTTTTTAATGTTGAATCTATGTGTGTTGTAGATATTGGTAAAGTTTGAATTTTGGATTGAATGTGTTTATATCTGTGATAGTTATATTGTTAGTTTTTAGTTAATATTTAGTTTATGTTGTATATTTTATCTTATGCTTTTCAGGCTTTTTTTTTTTTTGCTGTTGAATTTGTTTATGTTGTAAATATTAGTGACATTTGGATTTTCGAGATGAATATGTGTATGCTTGTAATATTTATATTGTTAGTTTTGAGTTAATATTTAGATTATGTTGTATATTCTAGCTTGTGATATTTGTGCATGTGTGTGTTTTTTGTTGAATTTGTTTATGTTGTGAATATTGGTCAAACTTGGTTTTTTTGGTTGAATTTGTGTACATTTGTGATAGCTATATTCTAAGTTACACAAATAAGCTATATTAGGAAATATTAAAAGGAAACAATATGTATGTACAAATAAGCTATATTAGAATAAATTTAAGTACATTATAAGTACAAGAAAAAAAACTTCTAAGTTAGATAAATAAGCTATATTAGAAAATATTAGAAGGAAATAATATGTGTGTAAAAATATTTTATATTAGTTAGGGAATAAGACATTGATTGGCAAGACAGTTAAAATTTTCTTGATGTAGATTTGGAATAGGAATTTAAGGTAAAAAGGAAGATGTCATTTTCAAATGATGAAGCTAAACTTAGCTCCAATCATAGATTGTGATTAGGTCTCATCCTCATCATCTAACGATATTATCTCTCTTTTCACCTCGAAATCTTATTCTGAACTTGAATGTTGAAAGTTTTAATTTCCTTATCAAATGGCTTCTTATTTCTCAATTAATGTAGATTATTTTTACATAAATGTTGAACTATATATTAGAATTTTAGGTTGAATTAGATGCAAATTAAAATAGATTAGAATAATAAAATAAGATTGATTAAAATATTTGTAAAATACATTAAAACAAACAACTTCTAGCTTTTGTTCATGAATACATCAAGATGCACTCATGGTAGTATACCTAAAGATGACAGGACCACTAAAGGAGGGTGTGATCTTAGGGGTCATGTCATTTTCACACCTTCTCCCCAAAATACTACACCTCCTTTTCACCCTCCTCCACTTTCACCACTCCCATTCACACAAAGCCTTCTCATCTTCATGCTACTCCTAGATACCAACACCAGTAGTACACTGTAGCATAGCTCTATCCGCCTTTTCATGGAAGGGGATACACGAGCATGGATTGAGCCTAAAGGACACATGTGATTATAATTTTTTTTATAAGTTTTATACTTATTTTACTTTATATACTACAATTAATTATGTGCTCATTTTTTTATGTCAAGAGATTTATTAACCCGACATCCATTGTCAAGGCCATACATGCAATCATGGAAACTAAGTTTGATGGTGCTTGGCCTAGTTAGAGGGCGAAGTGGATGATGAGGCAAGTGGTTTGTGGTGAAAGATGTTTAAGGTACAAATCAAATATTTCTATTTTATTTTAAACATTAATTTTCTATTTCAATATTATGACAAATTTAATTTATTATGTTTTGCAAGACAAATTTAGATGGGGTCCCTGCAACGAAGCTGCCTTTGAAAATTAATTTTAACTAGAATGTTGCAGAAAGGCTGAAAAACATGATAAGAGAAACAAGAGAAGGCTTAAAGGCCCTAGTGGCACACTGAAGAGCATTAGGCAAGTTTAGGACAAACTTAGGACATTCAAGAGTACAAGAATGTCTCTCAGCAAAATAAGAAGAATTGAGCATCTACCAATGAATAGTATTGGTCTTAAAAATTAATGATCTTGGCTTTTTTGCAAATGTAAAAAATATATACTCTTTTGAAATAGATTGGATTCTTTTTGATTTGTAAAGTGGAAGTCTTTAAAGAAAGTTATCTTTGGAAACTTATTGGATAATCAAGATTGTATTGAAGTTACTGATAAGATGTGATATAGAATTTGAGAAACAATTATCAATTAAACAAATTAATCTAAATAGTAAAGTGTAGCAGAAGCGATTTATTGCACTAGAATATAATTGTGCAGTAAAGATAAATGTGTAGAAATATAAAGAATGATAAAGTACAATAAAAACACTAAGATTTTTAAAGTGATTCAACTTCAACTGAAACCACAGTTGAAGTCTACACCCACTGAATCAATTATCAAATAGATGGCTACTTTTATTAACAACCACAGAAATTAACCAGACTCTTGCACACCAGTTTACAACACAAGATTTTGACTAGGCTCTTATTTACCTAAAATAGCACAAAATTTGATTGGGCTCTTGCCAACCTATTACACAAGATTTAGCCAAGCTCTTACTAACCTAGATACAAAAATTCTTTTATGTTATATAAACTATGATCAAACTCATAACCTAGAGATATTCTGAGAATTCATTACAATCTTTAACTAGCTGTAATTAACTTTACCACTAAAGAAGATGCAAAAGGAAGATAAACCTCTTCCTTTGTATCTCTGATTTCTTATCAACCTAGAAATCTAAAATAAAATCAAGAATAGGGTAAGAAAATATAATACCACAATTGAGATGAATATCTCAATTATCTAGCTGTGTGATCTTCACATAACTAATCCAAGATCCTTAATCAATTGAAGTTTAAAGAGGCAAAATTAGATCAGTTGAAGCTTAAGTTTTTCTTTCTAGTTTTGTGTTTAAGATATGAGAAACTAATATGAGAACCATTCTCTATTGAAATGAGGTAAAGGCTATTTATAGCTGTTATAACTGACTTTTAAAAAATAACTAATTTTTAGTCTATGAATTGATTCGTAGTGATTACTAACTAATTAATTGATTTGTGAATCGATTCATCTATGAATATCATAAAGAAGTTCTTGATTGAATCGATCATGAATCAAATCATAGTATTATATAAATAAGTCTTGAATCAATTACTTAATTGATTTAGGAAAAAAATTTAACCTTCGATAAGAAATATTTTTCAAAACTTTTCGTTATGAATTGATTCAAGTACATTTCACAAAATTTTTAGTATAAATCGATTCACACAATAAAAAATAGTTTTTATAAAAATTCCACTTGTGAAAAGTATTTTGAAATCTTAGTTAGAAAATATTTTGTTTAAGCTCATTTC
>JANHAO010030523.1:0-10126 GCA_026873985.1 Saraca asoca
GTACCTAGAACTAAACTAACAAAACTAAGGAAAAAGTTAAACAAAAACTATAAATTAGTAACTATTTAAGAGGTAAAATCTATCACTTTTATAGGTACATTTTCTACTTATCATGTATTCATTGTGCGGTACTGTTTCTGCCATGTAGAGAATCTTATGCCTCTGCACTAGGGTCTAGGGCCCAGACTTGAGATGTCGGTGTAGTGGTGAGGAAGCGAGCTTTGTGCTACAAACCATTAACCAACAGGGTATGGTTCGTTGAGGAGGAGCTCGCTAGGGAGAGGTTCGCTGATGTGCTTCTGGCAATCTGACGACCTCTTGCCTTTGGTGTTTCCAAGTCTGCTACCTTGTCTTGGGATGATTTTCATATACAACATCAGCCCCCCAACTCTCAGCTCGTGCAGCGGGCTGGGAGTTGAAGACCTTTCAGATTTTGATCAGTCAAAAGTGGAACTGTCGTTTCCTTCCCCCAAGTTTTGTTTTTACTGAAGTGAATCCAGTAATTATGACCGCACTAAGTTGAGTCCTTTCCGAGGCCATTAATACGTATGGTTGGGGAGATGAATCTTCACTCATTAGTGAACTATCCCTTGCTCTATTTAAGGGAAAGACTGTCTGTCGGCCTTATCATTCAAAATAAATTATGGAATACCCTGATGAGCCATCTTTGAAATTTTGGCCGCCCTTCCTGGAGGTGTGTATGGTTTGCTGCATATGTGATTCAGAAGAATCATTTTTTATGGTAACGTGGAAAGATCTTATATGGATCCCAGATTATGTCCTCCCGGTCCCACTGTGAGGTAATTGTTTGGCCGGCCAAGCTCCTGAGGCTTCCTGGTTAGGTTTCTTTAGGAGGTGTAGGCGGTCGAGAGTAGATGGGATGCAGCACTATCACCGATTGTGCTTTGGAAGAGAAAATGAGCGGTGTGCTGTTCTCAAAACACGGCCATCCATGGCTGGCTTCTTTTCCTCTTCTCTTTCTCTCTTGCTTTCTTTTCTTCTTCTTTTAGTGGGGGCTTCTTTTAGTCCTCAACTAGTTAGTTCTTTAGGGTTTTATAGTGTATTTCACCTTTCTTTGTATTCAAAGCTTTCTGATGTAAATATGCCTCGTTGAGGTCTTTTAATGAACAAAATTGCCTTCTGGAACTTTCTGCTTGCTGTTTCTAGTTTCTGGTACGCACATTGTTTGATTGATCTGGGTGACTCTTATACCTAAAAAATAAAGAGAGTGAGAAATGCATGTATGTGAATTCTAATTTAATCAGGTTTGCATGAGAGTTGTGAAACACTTAGCGAGCGATCTTATGCTTGAATGTGCATGAGAGCTGCAATTTAATCAGGTTCGCATGAGAGCTACGAAACAATCAGTAAAGGGTGACTGATCTTGTGGTCCAGGTGATCTTGTGCCCAAGAGGGTGGCTAATCTTGTGGCCGAGGTGATCTTGTGCCCAAAGTAAAGGGTGACCCATCTTTTGGTCGGGGCGATCTCGTGCCTAAAGGGGTGGCCAATCTTGTGGCCGGGGTGATCTTGTGCCCAAAGGAAGGGGTGACCGATCTTGTGGTCGGGGCAATCTTGTGCCCAAGAGTTTATTTTGGAGCATCTCCATGCCTCAGTAAGCCCTCAACTCAACTGGATAAGTGAGTTTGTTTTGAGGCGTCTCCACGCCTCAGCGAGCCCTCAGCTCAATTGGATAAGTGAGTTTGTTTTGAAGCGTCTCCATGACTCAACGAGCCCTCAACTCAACTGGTGAGTTATTATCGAGCGTCTCCACACCTCAGCGAGCCCTTAACTCAACTGGATAAGTGAGTTGCCGTCAATTCTTCTACGAATTTAAGCTCCGGGGGGGCCTTTATTAAATAATAGATTGGAGCGCTAAGCCTCTCGTAAAACTCATAACAGATCAACAGCGTGCAGACGATGGGTATTGCTGATCATAACAAAAGAAAATTTACTATTAGTAAACATATTCAAAAATGCCCACGATTCATGAATAAATACAAGAGTCTAGAAGATTGTCCTGATAGTAGGACACCGCTCTCGCTCGGCATTTCACTGACAGGACCCATGCTTTTCCTAGAAGGTTGCACAATATAATCATGTAGGCATCCTCTTTTAATGAGATCTTCAATGGCATCTCACAGTGCCCAACATTCCGAGGTGACATGCCCGAACTCATGGTGGTACGCACAAAATTTTCCTCGGTTGATTCTAGACTTGTCGGGAGTCTTCAAGGGTGGCGGCTTTCCGAAGTCTTCCTTGTCCCTTTCCATTGCGAAGATCTTGTCTTGACCATCTGACAAGATACTGTAGGTTCTGTGACGAGCCTGGAATGGAGACCTTTCATCCTTGCCCTTTTTCGTGGGTTGAAACTCGAGATTGTCATTCCCACTTTCGCGATTGCTTCTTTTCTTGCTCGGGGTCAAACTGCCTGTTTCAATTTTTTTGTGGACTAAAAGTTTCATCCCACCTGATCTGCTTTGCGGCCCACTCATAGAATTCTCCCAGATTGCTCACCGGGTACTTATACAGACTCTTAAACAACTTTCCGTCCCTGCGGAGTCCTATTGAGATGGCAGCCAAAATAGCCTCATCTGAGGGTTTTTCTACATTATTGGCTTCGCGCCTGAAGTGAGTGAGATAGTCTTTCAGTGCTTCCTGCTTGCCCTGGATGACTGTGGCGAGGTGGCATGAGGGCGCGAGTCACTTCCTCAGCACTTGATATTGATCAACGAATCTTTCCTGACATTTCTCCCAGCTGCCGATGCAGCGAGCCGGGAGGCTCTTGAACCATGCTCGAGAGAGTTTGCCTACGGTAGTAGGAAAGACACGGCATCTGGCCAAAGGACTGGAAGCTTGAAGATCCATTTGGATGTTGAACAAATCTAGATGGTTACATGGGTCGCTGTCTCCATTGTACAATGGGATGGCTGGAACTTTAAGTTTACTCGGCAGGGGTTCTTCCATGATTTCACTTGACAGAGGGGTCTGCTTCCTAAAGTGCCCTTGGTTATCTTGGGTATGAGGGTGCTCCTCCAAACACTTGACTCTTTGAAGGAGCCCTTCCACCATGCTACCTAAGCCCCCCAGGCCTTGACCAGGGATCTGGTGGCTTGGGCCATCATCCTGACCACATGGATGGCGATTCGAGACCAACTCTCGGTTGATCTCGTCGGGATGTTCAACCTCGGGTATGGCAGGTTCAGCCTACGCTTACACATTCTGGGCTTGCGCTTGTACCAGCATCGTAACCATTTTAGACAATTCCTCCATCATATGCTCAAGTCTTTCATGACATTGGAGCTAGATTTGTGGTTCTTCGATGCTATCAGCAGTGAAAGCAGGTTGCGCCAGGATGGCCAGAGGGAGGCCAGTGATTGCTCTAACTACAAGAGCGGTGGACGAGTTTGTTGTTGAAACATGATCGCTCAGGGTTTGGCATTGTGCTTTCGAGGCCCTAGTAACTCTTCCTCTAGCCATCATAATGAAGGGTCAACCAGAATAGGTGAGATCCCCACAGACGGCACCAAAGATGTTGAAGTTGGATTTTGGTTGTGCTCCAAAGTCCAGCCAACGGGGGATTCTTCAGGATCTCAGGCCTTTTTCTAGTTAGCTGATGGGAAGGATGACCAAAAATAAAATGGGATGGATGGAAGAGTAAAAAGAAGACACAAAGTTTTACATGGTTTGGCTAAATCTAGATCTTGCTGGACCCTACGTCCACGGTATGTTTTATATATTAGCAGGATTACAAATGGTTTCTACTCTCTAGTTTCTACAGAGTTTCTACACACATGCCATTCATTCTCCTCTCTCCTCTTTTGTCTTTTACCAGGTCTCCTCTTTTATAGAAGGAAGAAGGAGACTTGCATTAATTACTAGCTACAGTGGTGTTTACAACAAGTAATGTTGATAGCATTTTTTGGGATGGAAAGAGGCCCAGCCGAAGGAGCCTTCTTCAGCCAAAGCCAGCTAGGGGCGCAGATCGAGGAAGAGACAGTCAACAGGGGGCTGATTGATGGAGAGCCTATAAGAGTCGAATGGCAGCCTTAGCCTTTTGTAGATAGGCTCTGTGTAATAGAAAAGAAGAAGAACTCATTTTGAGGGAGAGGAGCATCCTGAGAAAGAGAGAGAGAAGAGTGAGCTCAGAGTGAAAAGAATGAGCCATGGAGCTCATTAGAGAGAACCCTTATAAAACTGTGTACACAACAAACATTTTCCCAACAATAACATTCAACCTTGGACATAGGGGTTCGAAGAAGGACTTTGGCTGAACCACGTTAAAAAACTCTACTCCCCACTACTTATTCTTCTTCTTCTTTCTTTGCTTAAACACCAGGTTACAGGATAGGAGTCCACCGAATCCCTTCCCGTTGGCTGAAGTTTGGGTCCTCCGTACAAACCAAATTTCGATGTCAACATTTGGCGCCATCTGTGGGGACTCCACCTACATCTTAGTTAATTTTTATCTGCTCAAATCTCACCACTACTGGAAGCTGTAATGACAGTAGTAACAGTATTCAAATAGCCTTCAGCGCCATTTAGCTTCCAGTGACTTAAATTTGAAATGGCATATATGAAAATTCTTGGACGTTCATGCATGCCTTCGTTCGGTTGAAACGTTGGTGCTCCTTGTCTGCCAGCTTCTACGTTAGAGCTCCAATTTTTGCAGATGATAAGAGTAAACTGAAGTCATGATATATCTTCATTTCGTATTTGATGTCGTGCCCATGCAGCAGCAACCCATCAGCCCACTTGATGGTGAGCTCACGGCCATGATCAGGATGACGAACCTCCTCCAGTGTGCGGCAGCTTGTGTGAGGACGGGCTTCCACCCAAGTGTGACTTGGCTCTATTACGATCTCTTCTCATGCAATAGACTTAGGCTAGGTGTGTAGCGGCTCTCGTGGTAAAGAGTTCGTATGATCAATTGTGACTTCAAGCCTTTAGCATGCTGTAGTCATTCCTCGCAGCCACCCATCTCCATCTCGCCATGCAGTAGTCCTCGTCACGCAGCAACTCAAATGCAGTCCATAGAGTAGCGAGCAAGGCGATGAGCGCAGCAGACCCATGATGCATCAGTTCCCGTAGTGAAGAACCGTCATCCACGAACGTATCCCATACAGCAGTCAGGTCCTCATGCTCAAACCATGCTCCGATGATCCAGAAAACCCATGGTAGCGGAGCCATGTCGAGATGGCTCTGGGCGCGAGCATGGCAATCATGCGATGACAAAAGTGGCACATTTCCTTCAAATGTGCAAAAGCTCAGGTTCGCGAAAGGCATGTATGGCAGCATGCAGAGTGTTTTGATTCCAAGCGCGCACATCGCCAGGCAACGGGATCAGCGTTGAGCCCAAATAATAGCATTGCAGCAACTCACACGTGATGACAATCATGTCTGGCCTTCATTCATCTCTACGTCAAAAATGGCCCATGCAGTAGCTCGGGCGATGACGACCTCACAACAGTTCACGGTAACTCACTTTCGACACGAGCTCATAGTGGCAACAAGCTTCCAACTGTGAGCCTGGTCTTCGTAGCCACGCATGATGAGTCTGGCCATCTAGCAGCTCGAGCTTGTAGTAAGGCAGCAGCACAGTCCTCATGCCCAAGCCGTGCATTGATGGCCTCAACGAGTCCATGATGTTAGCATCATTCCGGATTTGCTTCCACACGTGGGCATGGCGATGAGTTGTTATCATCGTGAGGAGGGAGTGCTCATGCCGTTATCATGCGACTTTAAGTTCAGGATGGGGCCCACGCATTTCTCATGCAGTGATTAAATTCATCAACGGCCTAGTGCACACCAACCATGCGTTGAGGTTGGGTCCAATTTTGGACAAGTAACAGTAGTAATGTTCAGCTCGAGCCTCGCATGCAGCAAGGACATGTCAACGACCTTGAATTCACGCTCCTTGCCCTTCCAAATCAACACCAAGTCAGACAGAAGTCCAGAGTGGGGGGCTTGTCATTCCAATACTAACGACACCACAACTCACACTTGAACAAAGCTAAGTTCTCATTCCTTGACTGCTTGAATGAGTTGGATGCAATTTCTTATCCGAGTACTGAATATTCTATTACAATTGATTTTCTATCCTCTCTCTCTCAGAGTTGAAATTACACTATTGGGTGTCCAGATAGGTCGCACAGATGCACCCAATAAACACCCATACTTACGCAGTCGAGGCGTCCCCATGGGAGAGAGGCCAAAGCCTATCCGTGCTCTCATGGTGGGAAAAACCCTAAGGCGATTGCCAAACAACGGGACAATACCTCTAGGCATGAGCGTGATGGTTAAACCGCACCTAACCGGCTCTGACCACCCTCTCCTTCGAGGTGCCTTTCTATGGTAAAATTATATCTGGGTTGAACTCCACTGGGTCGAACTCCATGGGAACCCCAGAATGGAACCCCACTGACACTCCAGACACCCTGCTCATTGTGCATCTGAGTGACCTCCTTGGTCATTCAATACGATATATGCTTTTGAAATCATGATTTTCTGGATGAAAGCCCATTTATGCTAAATCGCATGATTCATTAATATTTGCTACCAAAGTCAATTGGCTTATTGAACATTCATTCTACTCAAATCTTTTAAATTGTGATTTGCAGGAATTTATCTCATCACAACATGTCAAGCTTTTGCCAGCAGAAGTTTAACTCCCAATCCATAGAGTGCACTGTGAGTTGGGGGGATTATGTTGTATGTGTTTTTTGGGCTAGCAAAAGGCCCAATAGGAGGGAGCCCAGTCGAGCCGAGAGAAGCCATTCTCAGCCTAGGCTTCGTTGGGCATGCATACTGAGAAAGAGACAATCTACAGAGACTGATTGATGGAGAGCCTGCAGCAGTCGAATTGCAGACTTAACCTTTTGCATATAGGCTTTGTGTAATAGAAATGAGAGAGGAGAACTCATTTTGTAAAAGGGGGGATCCTGAGGAAAATAGAAGGAACTCCATTGTGAAAAAGAGAGAGCTCCAAGAGGAGAGAGCCATGGAGCTCATTAGAGAGAACTCCTAGTAAAACCATGTATACTGCAAGTATTCTCCTAGCAATAAAAAACATTCAACCATGGATGTAGGGGTCCAAAGAAGGACTTTGGCCAAACCATGTTAGAAAACACTACTCCCCACTGCTTATTCGTCTTCTTCTTTCTTTGCTTTAACACCAGGTTACAGGATCGGAGTCCATCGAATCTCTTCCCGTTGGCCGAAGTTTGGGTCCTCCGTACAAACCAAATTTTGACATCAATAAGTAATAAGTAGAAAAGACAGTTGTAGGCTACAATCCGGCTGCTGTAGTGCATAGGCTGCAGAGGTGGGCCCTTTTGTCAGTTATAGTCTTTAGGTTGTATCCATTGCACGATAGTGCTTCTACTGTGTGGAGAATCTTATGCCTCTGCGCTGGGGTCTGGGGTCCAGACTTGAGACATCGGTGTAGTGGCGAGGAAGCGAGCTCAGTGCTGCGAACCATCAACCAGTGGAGTATGGTTCGTTGAGGTGGAGCTCGTTGGGGAGAGGTTCGCTGATGTGCTTCTGGTGATCTGATGACCTCTTGCCTTTGGTGATTCCCAGTCTGCTACCTTGTCTTGGGCCAATTTCCATATACAACATAAGGTAACAAAATTTCTGGCCAAATGTTATAATTTATGCTTATGGTTCCAACAGGATTGAAACCATCACTAACTAAACCAAGGTGAACACTTAAAGGATTCTAAGCAAATTTTGGGTGAGTTATGTCAAACTTCTTCCATGCTTCAAAGTCTCTTGGATGCCTCATCAAGCCATTGTTACAATTCACAATTGCATGCCACTTTATATGCTCAATCATCTTAGTAGTGTAATCTTTGTTTAGGTGGAAAGTAGTGTAAAAGTTTTGCAAGTTCTTTCTTTTTCTTACTTATGACTCTTTCCTTCCATTTAGATGTATGACATCTCTTACATGTTTCCCTATTCTTATCATCTCCCTGATACAACATGCAATTATTCCAACAAGCATATATCTTAGTGTACCATTTGGAGCACTTTGTGCACCATTCATAAAGTTCTTGATTTCCATAACTAAGCAACTTGTAAAACTCAACAAAAGCTCTATCCATCCTTTCACCGATTACCTCATCATTATTGCTTGCATCTTTATGAGACGAGTAGGGTTCATTATTGCTATGCAAATTACAAAACCCAAATGCATCATTGATCATGTCTTCTATAGGATTTTGGAGACCTATAGATTGGGGAGTTTGCATGACATGTGCCATATTAGAAGATCTTCACGTCTACTAAATGGGACTTTAAGTTCATTGCATTCTCCATGTCATACCCATTTTGCGTAATCAGTTGGAAATTGCCTTTGAGTCAAGTGGTTGTAGGCTTCAACCCTAGCCAACCACATTTTGAATCCACAACTCTGACAAAGACATATTATTCTCCCCTCATCGAGTTGCAACTCTAATACAAAATCAAGAAATTTATTTAGTTCTTCCTTCTACTCATCAATCTTTCTTGACTAACTAATCCATGATTTTTCTACATCCAATAAACTAGAATGTAGGGAAGATACTATGAGGTAGTCTAAAATAAACAAAAGAATCAAACAAAAATAATTCAGTAATCAAAATGAGTAATTAATAATATACAACAACATGATTTTTAAGTAATATAAATATAAATAATAAAAAATATTAAATAATTACCAACTAATTTTTAAGTAACGTAAACAAATAAAAATAATTATTAAGTAATTTAAATAAATAAAAAAAATTATTGAATTTTTAAATTAATTTTTTAGTAATTTAAATAATTAATAAATCATTATTTAATATTCTAAGTAATTATTAAGTAATTAAAATAAAAATGAAACATTTATAAACTTAAGATAAGTTCAGGAGTAAGCATGCACAATCATATTCAACATAACTAGTATATTACCACTTCAACAAGACCTGTATATTACTAATTGGACACTTGAGCATAAGGGCAAAAAATGGTTACTATTGCTAGAACCAAAATGAAATCATCAAAGATAAACATCACAAAGTAATTGAGCATAGATCAACATATCTATAAGCAAAGGCATTGATGATCTGTATACTTTATTTTGTCAATTTAAGCTTCTGCCATTGCACTTTTCCATTTTTCATGAAGAATTTTCAATCAATTGGACAACCTATGAATGTCAATCTCTTAACACTAGTCAAAATTGTGTCTACATTTCAAAAAGTGCCTATTTTCCCTTTTTTTCTTCTTTTTCTATTTTTGGAAGTTTACATTTAGTTATCAGAAAAAGTGACCTATTGGAAGAGCTCCATCCTTATCACCATTTAACAACATAATCATGCCACTATTGTTATAGGACTCTCTATTTCTGTCATCACATGAATGGGTTTTTCCTCCTAAAGCAAGTCAGCTTGATGAGATTATTCTAATGAAAATTTCCTATAATAAAATAGAAAAATGCAAATATATGACAAAGATTAGTCTATCAAATTTAGAATAAGCATAGTTAATAAATCAATTACAAATCAATGAACTGCCTAGATATTTCTTGTCTTTATATGGTGGCAGGGGATTAAAAAAAAATAGGATTCTAACTAACAACTATTAAAAAATAAAGATAAGGAAGTAGATTCAAGGAAACATACTAGAATTCTAGAGTGCTTTGGCTATAAAGGTAGAAGGCTAATGGAAGATGAGCGAATTAAGGGTTATAAGAAGGCAAGATAGCACTCTTAGATCATTTTCTCTGTAAACAAAGCATAGCATAGACAAGTATTTTAAGAATTATTAAGTTGAATGAGAAGCTAAAGAAACTAAAGAGCTATTAGACAAAGCATGGACAAATAAAGTGTCAAGTGAGTATGCCATTAACATGGGTAATGAAGCTTATATAGTTGTACTGATGCTACTAAATAGATCTAGTTATTGTCCACAAATAACAACATGATGCTACTAAATGGATCCTAGAAGTACTTGTTGGGTTTCATGGCAACAAGCACAGTGAAAATTTAAAACTTTGAAACCCTAGCCACGGATCTATATGTAGAATATAAACCAGTTGGTCCAGAAAAATACCTTTTCATGTTGCGTTTATTGCAATGTGCAGCAACACAGGTCACGGTTCCC
>JANHAO010030524.1:0-10126 GCA_026873985.1 Saraca asoca
ACCAAATTTGCATTCTCAAATTTTCTTCCAAGAAGAGTTAAATGATTAGTGATAGCAGTGAATCTTTGAATTAAATCTTTGATAGGCTCACCTTCCTCCATTTTAAACATCTCATATTGAGACACAAACACATGTACTTTCGAAGCTTTTACCTGTGATGTTCTAACATGTACAATTTCAAGTGTGTCCCATATTTGTTTAGCCATATGAATGCCCATCTTCAAGGATTCTTTGATTGCAGTGGCCTTTGGCTGCCACTCTTCAGTCAAGGATCTTAGGATTTTATGCACAAGGTCTGCGTTCTCAAATTTTCTTCCAAGTAAAGTCAAATGATTAGTAATAGTAGTTAATCTCTGAATTAAATCTTTGATAGACTCACCCTCCTCCATTTTAAACATCTCATATTGTGACACAAGCACATGCACCTTTGAAACTTTTACCCGTGAAGTGCCTACATGTGCAATTTCTAATGTGTCCTAGATTTGCTTAGCAGTTGTACAATTTGAAATTCTTTCATATTCATTTGGTGATAAAGAATTTGAGATTATCCATTTAACTTTACTAGCAAGCAAATGTTTCTTTCTTTCATTTTTTATCCAAAGAGATTTAGTTTTTAGTTCAACATTACCACTAATAATAGTTCTTAGAGGTTTATAGCCTTCTTTTACAAATTCCCATATATCCACATCTGTAGCCTCAATAAAGTCTTTCATCTTCTGCTTCCAATAAGTGTAGTGTTCTTCATTGAAACCTGGAGGTTTGTGCATTGGTGGACACTCAGACAATAAGAAAAAGTTAGAATCCATAATATTAAAAAAGATACAAGTGTATCAAGACCCAAAGCTGTGATACTAATTGATGGTTCCAGTAAAAATTAAATTATGAAAAATAAATAGATCTTGCCTTTTTCCCATTGGAGAATTTGTTTACACCTTTATCAAATATTAATGCTTCTTTTAATAAGATGTACAGAAAATTAATAACTAGCAAGTGTAAAGATGGCAAAGATTAAAGTTTAATAGCAAAAGCAATTAAAATGTAAATGAAGAAAGAAAAGTTGAAGACATAGGTTTTTAAAGTGGTTTAAATTGAATTGAAACTGCAATTCAAGTCTACTCCACTTGATCTTTCTTAATCGAAAGACCTCTTGAATTAAAACAAAAACTATCAGGATTTACTAGGCTCCTAAAATACTATTTTTATAACAAACACACAAGCATTTACACAGGCTTCTTGCTAACCTAGAGGAATTGGAACAGGCTCTTTTAAACCTATACAGATTTCTAAATCCTAGAAATCTCAAAAACAAAGAAATAGAATAAAAAGGGATTGAAAAATACAATACCAATGTTTGAAATGAAAATTTAAAACTATCTAAGATAAACTCAACTAATATTTGATTCAAAACTCTTGAATAAATCTAAGAAATTTGATAAGGTATAGAGAAAAAAGTGTTTAGCTCTTTATCAAATGTTTTTGCATTGAATTATGAAGAAAAATTGTGAAGAATCATTTAAATAGGTAAGGCAATTAGGCTTGAATAACTGTTGTAATCATCTGTAATAGAATAACTAACTTTCAGTTATTACATCGATTACAGTATGTTAAAATTAACTCATCGGTGTGGTAATTGAAGTACAGTTTATTGTTCACAATCTTCACATCAATTACTGCATCGAAGTAGCCATTTTTCCTAACCTTCGGTAAAATAATTTTGCAAATCTATATTTCATGCATCGATTGTGACTTCAATTGCAATATGAACTTTTCATAAGTTCTTCAATGCATCAATGTACAAATCGATTCATGATGTAAAAAACAATTTTATAAAATCTTGTTTTCTTCAAATGATTTTTCTACCTCATTGTTTAGTTAAAGATATTTGGATCAAATATCATTTAAGCTTATTTACAAATGATCCTATTGAAATAAAATAAGTCCTAAAACTAATCTTGGATCTCTTGAACTTGAACCTACAAAACAAATCAAAAACACTAAAACATATTGTTAGATAAAATTGCTTTTCAACATTAAAACTAAGGAAAATATATATAGTTAGAGTAATCTAGGTTAACATGTATGAATTGGTTAATTATTTTGTAATATAAACAGATGGAACTAGAGAAGCTTCAATAGTATAAACAAATGTCCCATTTATAGAAAAAGGCTCGGTTACTCTTTGGTATGATTACAAGGTCTTTCCTCCTTCTTTCTTGGATGGTTAAATATGTGAAAATCAGAGGAATGTAAGTCATAATAATTTTTATTGTTATGTGGAAGGACCAATTTCTATGGAAGCAAATAGGCCAACTGCACTCTTTCTTTTTAAACTCTTGTTAGTTTAGTTTACCAATTTATAATGGGCAAAGTTTTGGAATTTAATGTATTGGATAAATTGGTGTTGTCTATCTTATTTCAGTGTGAGATTTGCATGAAATGACTATAAAAGATACTTGATTAATATAAATGTGAGTTAATGAAGAGGAAGCCACACATGTTTGGCTAAAAGTAGGTAAAAGTAAAGGCAATGGTTTTGTTGGATTGTGCATGTAATGGGAAGGGAACGTGTCATTGTTTTTGTCCTTTGAATCCTCTTTCTTTATGTAATGCCTTAAATGGACATGGGCCTCATGTTGTTTGGCCTTTGAATTCCAAACTATCACCAACATTATGTCATTCCTCCCCTTTAAGTCCAAAGAAATCAGTTATGCAACACTTTGGTTACCAAGAATACACTAAATCTCCTCCTTTTTCTCACAACTCTTATAATTTCACAGGCATTATTACTTAGTTCAGTTCTGTATGATTCCTAGATACATCTTGTAAATTTCAGTCTTCATAATTTCTTCCTTACTGATTTTTGTTATTCCAATTCCAGTTTTAATTATTTATTTATCCTTTATTCTTATTCTTCAAATCAAAATCATGGAGCTCCATTCCAATATAGGGTGTTAAAATTTTTTAAGATGCTAGGGCCAGGGTTCATAATTTAAGGCAAATAGGTGAATCTACCCATCCTCTGTTTCCTAGTATCACACTTGTAACAAAGCTATACATGTAGTGTTATATGTGAAAATTGGATCGTCCTTGATGGACCAGCGAGTAGCCCGAACGCAACAAAAATCCAACTTGAGAAGCACTCAGAGCGCTCAGTCTCCAATTCATGTCATGAAGTGACCTCTTCAACTCAAGCTCGTTCCTGATAGAATAAGCTCAACCTCATCATTCCAAAGGAAGGCACTTCCCCAAATCGAATGATCTGGCTAGTAAGGCGCAACTAGTGACTTGAGAGCTCACTAGACATAAGACCAATTTATGTTCTGCCCAATAGACACACAGGGCCTACCTGCTGGAGGCAATTTGCAGTAGTCGACTTATAGGATTAAGTCTATCTATCCAGTCTTGTATATTACATGCTGATGTAATAGATTTACTGCATATAAAATTATAATTGTGACCCCCTTTCCTCTATAAATACTGAAAAGAGATGAATAGAAAGAAGGAGAGATGCCTGTATATAGAAACTTTGTTAAAAAAAATATTCTCAAATTAATACATTACTATAGACGTAGGGTCCAATTCCGTCCTGATTTGGCCAACCATGTTAAAAACCTTGTGTTTTCCTGTTGCTCTTCCCTCCTTTCTCGCTTATTTTGCTGATTTACTATCCTAGAACTAGTTAATAGTTTGAGATCCCAAAAGAATTCTTCGTTGGCTAGAGTTTGGCTCAGAACCATATTCCACTGTCAACATTTTGGCACCATCTGTGGGGATCTCACCTGTTCTAGTTCGTTTCTTGCTGCAATGGCCAAGGGAAGAGCCACCAGAGCTTCAAATGCACTACCTAACCCTCCAAAAGGGTATGTCTCAATAGCAGACTCCTTCATTACTCCCACCATCGATGCAACTACTAGCTGTCCCCTAGCCAATTCTATTCAACCAACTACCACTGCTAATGGCACCGATGGGGTGCAAATTTGGCTCCAACGTCAAGAAAAACTAGAAAACATGATGAGAGGACTGACCAAAGTAGTTACAATGTTAGCACAAGGTGTGCAGAGACAGGCCAAAGTCACAATGCCTAGAATGTTCTTCAAAAATAGAAAGTTGGACATTCGAGCAATTCCAACCAAGAGAATTCTTTGGCTTGTTGTTCGTAAGGACAAATTCCAGGTCACAACTTTCGTGACCATGAGGATCATGGACTTCAATAATCTCCCAGCTAGCAATTTGGGGCACGTGACCCATTGGTTGGAGAGTTATTTAAAAAAAAAAACCCAACTGGAGGAACATCTTCAAACTCTAAGTGATTGAGCTCGTTATGATGAAAGGTCATCGCTCTCTAAGGAGATCAAGACTCAAACTCTCCCTCTCAAGCTCAAGGTCCCTATGATTCTATTATACAATGGAAACTCCAATCCTTATGATCATCCAGATGCATTCAATGTTCAGATGGAATTGCAAACAACTGATCCCTTGATCAAGTGCCAAGTGTTTTTGGCAACTTTGGGAGGTGTACCTCAGGCTTGGTTTAGAAGCCTCCACGCTTGGTCAATCTATAGTTGGGATGATTGCCAACAGAAATTCATCAGCCAGTATCGAGCATTGAAGAGACAACTTGTGCCCCCTATCACCTCACCATGGTCTTTTAGTGCAAGCATGAGTCACTAAAGGACTACATTGTTAGGTTCAGGCTTGAAGCCAATTTAATGGAGAACCCATATGAAGAAACCATGTAGCAACAATATCCACGGGACTCCGTAAAGATGGAAAATTGTACAAGAGCCTGTACAAGTCCCCAGTGAAGGACCTCACTGAGTTCTACGAGTGAGCTGCTGAGTAGATCAAATGGGAAGAGACCTTCAGCTTGAAAAGGTCTAACAAGAAGGATGAAAAGGCTAGCTCCTCTCAAGGCAAGAAGAGGGGTAGCATGGACCAGGGTGATCATTCTTCTGAATGGATTGCAAAGAAGTCCAGGAGGCCTAGAGGTGAGCAACCTCAGCACTTGGATCGCCATGAGCAATATAGCATTCTATCAAACTCCCAAGATAAGATCTACCTAGCAGAAAGGGATAAGGAAGACTTTAGAAGGCCTAGACCTTTGAAGACCCCATTTAGGCAAAGGAATGGAGACGAGTTCTGTGCTTATCATAATGATACCGGTCATGGGACCTTAAACTGTCGAGCCCTCATGGATGCAATTGAGGACCTGATCAGAAAGGGTTGTCTAAGGGAGTACATGGTGTGGTCTACGAGGCAGCAGTCCCCACTTCCCCAGTGAAATGGTGGTCAAGAGCGGGGGGCTTGGTCTGATTCATACATTGACAATGTACGTTGAAATTCAGAATGAATGTGAATGCCTTCTTCTGCTTTGTTCAAAGTTGTTTGCCAACTGGCTTA
Source organism: Saraca asoca (assembly GCA_026873985.1). Lineage (NCBI taxonomy): Eukaryota > Viridiplantae > Streptophyta > Magnoliopsida > Fabales > Fabaceae > Saraca > Saraca asoca. The sequence continues at coordinate 5,401 of JANHAO010030524.1, forward strand.
ATTTAATTATCTTCTTCTCTTCATTCTACCCTCTGCTACCAAGTGATTGCACTTTCCATAGCTTGCATGCAGTTAACTCTTTTAAGCCTCTTGTGTAACTTTGTGCCAATCATGACCCTTGGTCTGGTTGAGGCTCCCCGAAGCTCATTCTGGAGATGAATTGATGAACACTTTGCCAGTGTAGCAGCATGCTCACTAAGATGCAGAGACACTAAAAAACATTCACTTTGTCAGCATAACTATGTGCTCGCTGAGGTGTGAAGGCACTAAAAAATACTCACTTTGCCAGCATAGCTACATGCTCGCTGAGGTACAGAGTTTGCCAACATAGCTACGTGCTCGCTGAGGTATAGAGGCACTAAAAAACACTCACTTTGCCAGCATAGATGCATGCTCACTGAGGCATGGAGGCACTAAAAAATACTTACTTTGCCAGCGTAGCTGCGTGCTCTCTGAGGTGCAGAGGCATTAAAAAAATACTCACTTTGCTAGCATAGTTGTGTGTTCGCTAAGGTGCGGAGGCACCAAAAAACACTCACTTTGCCAGCATAGTTGCATGCTCACTGAGGTGCAGAGGCACTAAAATATTCACTTTGCTAGCACAGCTGCGCACTCACTAAGGTGCGAAGGCACTAAAAAAACATTCACATTGCTAGTTAAGCTGTGAGCTCACTGAGGCATGAAGACGCTCAAAATAAACTCACTTAGCTGGCATAGCTATGTGCTCATTGAGGTGCGGAGGCACTCTTAAACACTCAACACTAGCATAGCTGTGTGCTCGATGAAGTGTAAAGAATTGATGACTTGATTGTTTGCCTAAGGCAATGAGATCGCTCTAATTCGTAGCACACATGCGACCAAATGTTCACAGCTCTTATGCGATCCTCTAACTATGCATAATCCTTCAGTGGATTCAATAATGCTTATGTATGAGATGTTTTGTTTATAATTTTTGTGTTTGGAAAAGTTTGGTTGATTGGTCATTTAGATGTTTCATTGCAAACTATAAAGTTTTATGCTACTGTGAATGTAGAAAATTAAAGAAAATATATTAAGATCACAAAGAAGATCTTATTCATTAAAAAGCCTTAATGAGGTAAAACTACATCAGAAAGTCAAAATACAAGGGGAAAAGCTATAACTAATTTTCTTTTAAGAAGAAGGACCAGCTACGGAGGGACAAACCTATGCCGACTAAAGTTTGTGAGCTCACCCAAGCCCACAAAATTCCTTTGCCAGAGCTTTCCTCGACAGCAAGCCCTTCCTCAACTTGATCCTCACCAATGGAGAGGGAACGAGCATTATCGTTCCTTATTTTTTTGGCTAGAGCTATTCTCTGATTCATAAAAAGAGTAACTCAAGAAATAGCAAGAGCCTGGCCGGTCGAGGATTAAAAGCCTCGTGGCAAAGCTGAGAGGACATAATCCAAGATCTGTATAAGATCCCTCCATGTTATCAGAGAAGCCAAATCTTCTAAGTTCCCTATGCAGCATACCATACACACCTCGGTGAAGAGCTAGATCACCGGAAGTAATGGAGGTTTATTTGGAATCTTCATGGTTTCCTCAATGGAAAGGCAAAGGGGGTTTCCTCTCCCTTAAATAAAGCCAAGTTTGATTTCATCGAAGGGTCCAGATTAATCTTCCTAACCACCACCATTTATTACCTCAGAAAATTAAGGCTGACTCACCAATAATTGGTAGACACATGCCATAGGAAGCACATCCTAGAATAGAGGAAATGACAATCTTGAAGAAGGCTTTGACTAAACAGATGTTGAAGAGTCTCAACTCCTAGCTCACAAAGTGAGCTAAGAGTTAGGGGGCTTATGTTATATGTGAAAATTGGATCATCCTTGATGGACCACCCAGCAACCCTAATGCGGCAAAGATCTAACTCGAGAAGCATTCAAAGCACTCAGTCTCCAGTTCACATCACGAAGTGACCTCCTCAGCTCAAGCTCGTTCCTGATAGAACAAGCTAGACCTCATCATTTCGAAGGTAGGCACTTCCCTAGACTAAATGATCTAGCTAGCGAGTCTTGACTAGCAACCTGAGAGCTCACTAGACAAAAGACCAATTCATGTTCTACCCAGTGAACATACGGGGCCTACCTGCTGGAGGCAATCTATAGTAGCCAACTTATAGGATTAAGTCTATCTATCCCATCTTGTATATTAAATACTGATGTAATAGATTTACTGCACATAAAATTACAATTGTAACCTCCTCTTCTCTATAAATACAAGAAGGATATGAACAAAAAGAGGGAGAGATGCCTGTATACTGAAACTCTGTAAAAAAATATTCTCAGATCAATACATTACCATGGATGTAGGGTCCGATTCCGTCCAGATTTGGCCGAACCACATTAAAAACCTTATATTTTCCTGCTACTCTTCCCTCCTTTGTCACTTATTTTACTGATTTACTATCCTAGAACTAATTAACAGTTTGAGATCTCGAAAGAATCCTCCGTTGGCTGGAGTTTGGCTTAGAACCAGATTCCATCGTCAACACGTAGCTATAGTTAAAGGAATTAAATAACATTCAAAAATCAATAAAAATATAAATTAATAGATTATAGCTTGAATCCTAATAGGTCTTGGTTTAGTGACAAATGTCTTTTTGCAGGAGCAATGAATGTGCAAAAATATCATGTTTTCCTTGTACTGCACTTACTTTCTTCATGTCAACAAGAATAAATTTGGTGTGCATTGTTACTTTAATCCCTCATTTGAAATTGCAAAAAAAATATTAATTTATTTTGAATTGGATTCATAAATAATTGCACACATGAATCAAATTTCAAATGAATTAAATTCTCATTTCTTTCATTGTTTCAAACCAAAGATAAGTAAAACATTAGTTAGTTTATCTACTTCGTGAAGCTTGTGTCAATCATCTAGACAGAGGTAAAAGTGGCTAGAGGATGTTTTTAGCATCAATGTTTGACTTTGCCTATAACATGCATGGCATCTATGATAGAGGACTTACCTTTTATCTATTTTGGAATTTTTTTTTCTTCCATGGATATTGGCCTGTGTGCTCTGTTGAAATTGATCAAGGTATGGCTTTATATTTTGGCTAACTTATGTTCATATAGATGCTAATTTGCTGTTTTCAAAATGCATGGTGCAAGCTGTAGTATATATATGTGTTTTTTTTTGTAACCCAAGAATTATTGACCTCTCATTCATATAAATCCTAGTTTTTTGTTGTCTAGAAGCATGGTGCAAGGGGCAAGCTGTAGTATATATATGCATGTCTTTTTTTTGTTTTAATTTGATGCATATGACATTGGAAATGCAGGTCTGACTAGGAATCTATTCTAGTTGCACTTTTTATTGGTATATTTGGCATAAAGGATTCTGAAGTTAGATCAAGTTCACTTGGAGATAGAATCAACATATTTCTAAATTTCGAAACTAAAAGGTACTATGTAATTAGCCTCTTTTTTAGGTAAAAATATGAGCAAGTCATAATTTTATTTTAATAATAATCATAAATATGATTTAATGTGTATACATTATCCCCATAAATGAAAATTTCTAACTCCACCATTGTGTGTATATATTAGTGAAACTCTTTCATTTGATATGCTATTCAAATATCCTAAAACTAAATCTAGTGTTTTTTTGTTTGCATACTATTCTATGATACGATTATCACAACAACTGAACATGTTCAAGGAATACAAAAACAAGATATTAGATAACTTTCTGTCCTTAAGTTTTCAAATTTTTCTTATTTGTACATTTATTTAATAGATGGAAAGGATAATAATTTTAATTTTTTTTTTAATTTTGATTATTTTCTTTTACACAAACTCTTCTCTAACTTTTGTTCTTTCTAACTTCTGATTTAATTTGCTAGGACACAACATAGGTTGCTACTTGGTTTGTAGGGTTGAGAGTTAGGAAACAAAATTTGTTGCCAATTAAAATTACATAGGTTTGACACATTTCCTTTGTTATTTTCATGACTTTTCGCCCTTTCCTTTTTAATCTCCTTGAAAGAAAGTTATTTGTGTTTACTATATTATGATATTGTTTGTTCATGAATCCAAAACAAAAAATATGAAAACCTTCTATAATTTTCATTCTTCGATAAGTAGTGTTGCTGTGTGAATTTTGTCAACCAAAAAGTTCAGAAAACCCAAACTACAATCTGAGTGTAAAAAGAAAGAGAAAGAAAGAGGAAGAACAAGAAGACACAAGGGGTTTTTTAATGTGATTCAACCAAAATTAATCGATCCCTACATTCATGGCTTTTTTTATTTCTTAGTCTATTTTGCTAAGTATTTGTATTTGGTTCCATGATTCTTTATATATTTTTTAGAGTCTATCCATTCAGATTCTCCCTTTGTACAATGATTTCAACATCCATTTATAGAGCTTGGGCTGTTATAATTTGAATGCATATCAGTAACTGTTGACATCGAATTTTGGTCTGCACTTCCAAACTCCGGCCAATGGGGGATTCTTTGGGATCCCGGACCTGTTCTAGATTAGTGTGTGCAGGTTGATCAACTGAGTGAGCAGGAGAGAAGACAAGGGAGACAACGCAGGATTTTTTATGTGGTTCGGCTAAATCCAGATTTGTTAGACCCTACGTCCACGGTAGAGAGTTTTTCCATTATCATCATTCTGAGTATTTTTTCCAGCCCCCTTCCTGCTAACAATACCATCCTATTTATAGGGGAAGGATGGGCTCTCATTATTAA
>JANHAO010030525.1:0-10129 GCA_026873985.1 Saraca asoca
AGTGTGGGGGGGAATGTGTTGAAAGAAAAATGAAAAGGCAAATGTGACTCATGGGAATGTGCTAAAAGAGAGGTAAAAAGGCAAAGTGTGACTCATAGTATTGGTCAAGAAAAAAAAATGAAAAAAAAAGTGCTTAAGAGAAGAGAAAATGCAGAAACTAGAAAATTCTGCATAACACTCTCCATAAATTCTGCAGAAATAAAAGAAAAAAAAAGAAAAGGGAGAAAAAGAAAAAGAGGTGGATTCTACACTAGAACACCAGAAAATTCTGCATAATTATACGTCTCTTTGATGATGAATTGCTATATCCATAGCATTCCTCCCTTTCCTCTTTTCCTTTGGCCACATTACAACCCTTTTGAAGTCCTTATGATTTGTGTTATGTATGCAATTTGAGTAGTGGAGATTAGATGATAAGCAAGCATATGGTAGTGCATCTTCATGGAATGAGTTTGAGAGAAACACTTGCCTATCCTAAACACAATGAGAGTTGTGAGAAGAACTTCCTTGTAAATTCTACCAAGTTAATGTATCTTTTGATAAAGTAACTTTGCTAATTGGTTTGAGTGTTGTTTTGTAAAGAATGAGCTTCAAGATGCTATGTGCCCTGAGTTTTGCTTGCATCCATCCTTGTTTATAATAAGATTCTCATCATTGCTAAAAAATCTCAGGTCTTTTGAATCTTCTTACTGTTTTAACCCTTGTGTTTTGTTTTGTATTTTGCCCAGGAGTGTAAAAGCTAAGTGTAGGGGAATTTGATAACAAAATATTTTTCTCATTTAATTGTCCTCTCACTTAGCATTTTAAGGTCAAAATGACTTACTTTCAGTTGTGTTAGTGCATATTTATGATTTTGTGTCAATTGGAATCATTGTAGAAATTCTGTATAATTTGGCCATTTTGAGCAGTTTCTGTATTATGCTTATAACTCGAGATACAATTGTTCAGTTAATGTGATTCTTATCTTGTAGAAAAGCTAAGACATAGCTCTACAAACTTCATGAAGAGCTCTAAGGCTGAATCACCCAATTGGATATCTGAAATTATAGTTAAATTCAAGACCAGAATATTGTCTTAGGCAGCCTGACCTTTGTGTACTAATTAGACCATAACTAGGGTTATACAAGTCCAATTAAGGTCAAACTAAGCCCAAATGGAAGCTAAGACACAATGCTACATTTTTTATGAAGACTTCCAGAGCTGAATGGATCATTATAGGTGTGAAAAATGAGCTGCAATACAGAGGCAGAATTGTTATGAAATGGGCCTTTGCAGAATTGGAGTTTTAAGGCCCCCAATTGACATGGATCTTAAGCCTAATGAACCATCCTTTGCACCAGCTCACACTTGACCAGCTAGAGAGTAGTAAGTTAGAAGAAAACAAGGAGAATTAGTTTGCAAAAATGCATAACATGCAAGAGCAGTGGCAACAAGCAACCAGACTAACTTTCTACCTGCTCCACCTACAAGTAGCTACGTTCTCTCTTGGCCCGGGCAAGGTCTTTTTGTTTAGGCTTTTTAGTTCAGTTTTAGAAGTAGTTTTAGAAGAGTTTTAGTTTAGTTTTTGGTAGTAGTGGAGTGGGATGTTTCCTTTCTTTTTTTCTTTGTATTTTCTACCTTCCATGGAAGGCTAACTTTGTAATCAGCACAAGGGGTTAACAGACTTGAAGATTTATGTTGAGACCTTGATATTCCATTCTACATTCAATTGCTGGCCCTTTTTTTTCCTTTTTCCTCTCTGTTTTACTGTGAATATCTGAGTTAAATGGCTTCATTTGATTTAGATGTTATATAATTGTTACTTAATGATCAATTATAGGAAGAGGATAGGAAAACTATGCAATGCATTGGGCTTTTAATGTGTTGTTTACTTGGCTGAATCCTGGTTGCTTAGGATGGATTCATTAATTATTCCAAGGCTTCTTGCTATGATTTTTAACAATTAGATGAATATTTAGTGATCAAGGATACATTAATCTCAAGTTGATTCCCTTAGGCTGGTTGCTTGTTTATTGTTATTTTCGTTTCTATTTTGTAGTTTCTATTAGTGTACCTGTTAGTTTAGTTTCTGCCAACCCCCCTTATTTTTAGCTCCTAATCTGATTGATATCATCCACCAAATGATCCAAGGGCTCGACCTGGTGTTGCCTATACTACAAGTTGAGTAGGGTAATCTGGTTATAAATTACTAATCTGACTAGTTCGGCAGCCGGTCAATACTGCATTAGAGTTGGCATCAAATTTACCTAGGTAGTCTTTATCATAGTTATGCATATAACATTTACAACAAAAAACATGAATATATGACATATTGGGTTTTCTTCCATTGTACAACTCATAGGGCATTTTCTTAAAATTGGCCTAATCAAGGCACTATTCATAACAATGCAAATGATATTAACCGCATTTTCCCAAAAGGACTTAGGGAGAGAACTATCATTAAGCATGGTTCTTGTCATTTCTTCAAAACACCTATTCTTCCTCTCAATAACTTCATTTTGTTGAGAAGTTCTAGGTGCAGAAAAGTCATGTTTTATCTCATTCTCAATGCAATAGCATGTAAAATCATGATTATCAAATTCTCTATTATGATCACTTCTAATACTTACTATAGTTATTTCTTTCTCATTTTAGTAGACTTAGCAAGCTTTCAAACGGCTTGAAAAATATTACTCTTTTAAGTAAGAAATAACATCCATGTGCACCTTGAGTAGTTTTTAACAATCACAAGCACGTAATAATTACCACTATGACTTTTGATTCTTGATGGATCGATCAAGTCTATGTGAAGTAATTGAAGTAGCCTTGATATAAAGCAACATATTTAGGTTTAAAAAAGATGCTTTTACTTGCTTTCCTTTTTGACATGCATCACATATTTTATTTTTGTTGTATTTAAGCTTAGGTAAGCCAACAATCACATCATTTTTTAGAAAGATTTCCAATTAAATCCATACTTGCATGACAAAGCCTTTTATGCCAAACCTAAGAATTATTAATTACACTAACTAAATACTTAGAATTAGTGCTAGGCTCATTATCAATGTTAATCATATGAATATTGTTAAACTCTTTGCCAACTAACTTAATTTACTTATAATTCAAGTTCTTAACTACGCAAGAAGTGAAGTCAAAAGTGACTTTATTCCCCTTGTCATAGAACTAGCTAATACTTAGCAAATTATGTTTGAGCCATTTAACCAACAAAACACTTTCAATACAAGAATAAGGGTATTACCAACCCTATCGTTACCTATTACCTCTCATTTAGCATTATCATCAAAAGTGACATATCCACCATTAATGGAAATGAATGAGAAAAATTTGGATTTATCGCCAATCATATGTCAGGAGCATCCATTACAAGAAACCACATATCGCTTTTGAATCTCCTCTACACCTACGCAAAGATAATCACTTTCCGGATGTGGGTTCCTAAGTAGTCTTGGGTCCATCAAGGTTAGTCTTACTAGACAAAGTGTTTGGTATCCACACTAGTTTCTCACCAACACTTAGAACATAAGTATTCCCTTTGTGAGCACAAGAGTGAATACTATGGCCTTTTTATTCATAATAGACACATTTTATGTAAAGTTAATTACCGATGGTTTTCCTAATAAGGAGGTTTTTTTTTTATATATATAAAAAGTGTTTTGCACACTTGGCTTATAACTAAGTCCCCTCATTGTTGAAACTACACATTTGGCTTCCTAGTAATACAGTAAGTGTTTTCTTGCCTTTTATGAATTTTTCTAGTGTTTTGTTTAAATCATCAATTGTAGATTTAAGGCTTTCATAAATTCCACACACTTGAGATGATAACTTAAAGTTTTCCACTTTTTTTCAATAAATCATTGTTTTCTTTTTGTAAATTTTCAATGTCAATTTCCAAAGAAAAATAATTTTCTTTGAAAGATTAACATTCTTTTTTACCTTATGCAAACAATCATACAACTCACTATATAAATATCAACATAATCAATAGATTGGATAGAGTTGTCATCATTTACTTTAACATCCTCATCTCCCATTGTCATGAGACAAAATAATGCCTTTTCATCCTTTTCATCATCACAAGTTGAATCCACATCTTCATCTCCCTATGTGGCAAGATAAGTTTTTTTTTTACTTAGTTACTTAGTTTTCTTTCTTTCATTCTCTAATAGTCTCTTAAGGTACATGGGACGATCAAGTTAGATGTGTTCCAACTTCTTACACTTAAAACAAGTAAGGCTAGATGGATTGCTTTGCTTGCCCTTATTTGTACTTCTTCTTGGGGGAGGAGCTCTTCTTTTACTAGCAACTTTGTGAGCTTTCAAGAGCTTTTGGTGTTTATCATCCTCTATAGATTTATCATTGAAATCTTCAAAAATTTCCAAATCATCCTCTTTCTCTTTAAAAGTTGTAGAAACTTTGAGGGCTAGATTTTTCTTTCTTCTATCATCATCATTTTTTGAATACCTCTTAAGTTCTATCTTGTGCTCTTCCAAATTACGAAACATCTCTTGAAATGTTGGCATTCCTATATTTATTGATTCCTTAATACCTGTAATCCTTGGTTGTCATTCAATGGCCAATGAGTGAAGAATTTTGTGAACCAAATTAGCATTTTCAAGTTTCCTACCAAGAATGCTCATATAATTAACAATTGCAATGAACCTTTGCACTATATCCTTGATTGATTTATCATCATTCATTTTAAAAACTTCATATTGTGAAACAAGCATATGAAACTTTGAAGCCTTGACTTAGGTTCTGCTTATGTGAGCAACTTTAAGTGCATCTCACATTTCTTTAGTAGTACAACAGTTAGATACTCTTTTGTACTCACTCGGCCATAAAAAATTAGATACAATCCATTTGACCTAAATTAGAGGCAAGTAGGTGTTTCTTTTTCTTATCTTCACTCCAATCGCTTATAGGCTTCAAAATGATTTCATTGTTTTTAATTTAGTCAAAAGATTGTATCTACTTTCTAATATTTCTCACATGTTAATATTTGTAGCTTCGATGAAATATTTCATCTTTTGCTTCCAATATGTATAGTGTTGTCTATTAAACCTAAATGGCTTATTCAATAGAGGACACTGGCAAAATACTAAAACCACTCAAATCTACTGAATCCTCTTGGGGTAGTTACACCTTGGTACCAAGAGCCTTGCTTTGATGCCAAATGAAGCTGCAAACTTGACCAAAAGGGGGTGAATTAGTTTTAAAATTTTGAAAATATTTTTCAAAATCCCTTTTTAAATTTTATAAAATTTAACTACATAGAAAGAAATGATAAACAACATCACACAATATTCGTAGCAAACCATCATTCACAATATTAACAACACAACTTTAATATGAATAATAATGAACAACGAAAAAAAGTACAGAAAATAAAAGAGTAGGATAGAGAGATTCAAATGTAAAATTGATAGTGGTTTCCCCTTGAAAAACCATATTCAAGGCGTATATCCACTTTCAAGCTTAAATCAAGCTTGAATCCACTATTCCTCTAAGTTTGACCTAGGCACAAGGAAAAGCTTTCACAATGATTGTAACCCATATAATTAAAAAATCCTTTGAGATAGCCTCACTGAAAGAAGAAAACACAAGATCTCTCACTCTTGTTAACCTAGGGTTGGTGAGCCCTAAAATATCCAAAAAAAATTTGAGATAAAAAGAAATATATTGCAGGAACTCAAAATTTTATATTACAAATTGAAGCCTTAGAGATTTATAATCACTTAAAGCTTAAAATCAAGAAATCAAGCAAAGAGATGAAGCATAGATGAAATGGCTAGTATTTACTTAAGAGGTATCAGGGTTTTACACTTGGAAAATGTGTGAAATAAGTATTTATAGTGAGAGTATAATGCACACAGTAAAGTTACTATTGATTAAAATTTTACTAGGGCAATTAGAATCATAGGTTTAAACTTTGAAATTGCAATTAAAATCACTAAGAATCGATTACTTAGTTCAAAAGCTTATAATTTAAATCACAGAAAATTAGTTCAAAGACCAATTCAAATTACATCAAATTTTGGACTCTTGATCAATCTCTAATGACCTACAATTTGAATCACTACAATTTTTAGACTTTCTAACAAACATCCTATAATTTCAATTCAAATCATAGACTTAGTTTAAGAAATCCGATTCAAATTGCGAAGTTAGTATTTGTTTTAAACACTATTGTTTTGAAATAAAACCTTATATAAAATCATTTCAAACCTTTTCAAAACAACAATTTCAACAAAAAAGTATATTTCTAAAGGTAAAAAATTTGGTAAATCATTTAAGAATATTTAAGAATTCTTTTGGAGAAATAATTCAAAAGTTTTAGATAATTCTTTGAGGCAAATACTTCCAAAAATAAGTTTAAATCTTGAGCTACATTTAAATAAAACTTTAATCTTTACATTTAACTAATTCTAAGCCTATACTATATGTCCCTAAAATAATCTAAGGTCTTCCATAATTGATTAATTGAAATAAAATAAGATAAACTCATCCAAAATCATTTGTTGTTATCAAAACAATTATAAATTTTTAGAAATAGGAGTTAGACTCAATAAATTACATTTTATTGCAATCATATAACAGCAAATGCTTCAATAACAATAATAGAAAGGGGATCAACATTATTTGGTAGAGCTAGGTATATAAAATCATTTTTAAATTTTCTCTTAATAATAATGAGATTGGTCCTTAGAGTTCTATTAAAGCTTTTGAATTAAAACTTAACGATTGAACTCAAAATTCTACATTTTACTCTTAATATCTAAAATCAGTAATAACATTAATGAATTGATTTAAGTTAATAAATTAATAGTTTTTTACACTTTACATTATACACACAATTTCATCTATGCAACTATGGTCTTTGAGGCCAAGAAAATTTGGACTTAGTTGTGAGTTTGAGATTGAAAGATGGAGAAAGGGATCGCTACATAGGAATTCCTCCTAAGATAATTAGGCTTGGATGCTTCAAGTGTGAGTTTCGCAAACACATAAGGAGAAAGTAAATGAGAAAGGAAAAAGAGGGCTTGCATACCATCAATGAAAGACATTCATTCTCTTAAGTAAGATTTGATTCCTCTCTTAGCATGAACTTCAGTCTTTGTATCATTTAATCTCTCTTTGATGATGTAGGTTAGTATTTTCATAAAAATTAATTTATTATATTAGATATTTATAATTAAAATATTAAATATTTGATAATAGTTTTGTTTTGAGTTTTGAAAAGTCAATATAATTTAATGTGACTTAAAAATTTGTTGAATATGTGGTTTTATTGTTATAAGTTGCATAGCTTTAGTAACCAATGGTTATATCAAATTATGATTTATAACAAGACTTTAATGATCAATTATTGAGCTATATAATGATTGTTTATGAGATGCTTTAGTATAACAGTTGCAAGGTTATATATATATATACTTATTGCAGAGTTAGCCTTTAAATCAAAGAAAAGAAAACTAAATTAGGAATGAAGTAAGGATTGTAGTAGAATTACAATAAGCAAGTCATATGCAAAAGTAGATTTTTTTTTTATTTAAAAATGAAGCTTACAAATTTGACAAAAACTCTAGAAAGCTTCAGAGAAAGTTAGGAGAGGGGTAGGTAAAAGATACCTTACATTTGGGATTTGAAACCTATTTATAGAAAAATTTGGAATTTGTAATAGTTCCAAACAATGAACTACTACAGTATACAATACATTTTAATTATTTGAACAGTGCCCAGTATAGTGTATAGTTGTTTTATAATGTATTGTGTATGTGCACTATTTCTTACAATGAATGGTGGCTATCACATGATTGCACAGTAACTTCACTATTTGCTACAGTGATTGGGAATCTCCTTTTTCAAAAGTAGTTCTTACACTTGAATTTGAGATTTCATTTGGTTTTCATTTCGGTTAATCTAAAAGGCTAAAATAGTCATTCTCATTTGGTTGGGCATAGTTTATTTCTCCGCTGATGCTAAATGAGTTAGACTTTACCTCTTTTCCTTTAAGTTAAGCAAGGATTTCTTAAAGTTTGTTGATGAACTTTTCTTTGTGGATATTACAGTTAAAGAGGTCGAAATGTAGGATTTGTTTAAAATTGGCTGGAGCTAGCTTTTGAATTCTTATGGAAACGAGGATGATTCTCAAACCACTTCATGATTTATAATTTGAGAGCTTTGTGGGCTTGGTTGTATGATGCCCACCATTTTAATGAGCCAATTCTTTGGAGAACTGGGAACTTTGAAGTTGGGTTCTTCTTGAAATGCTAGTATTTTTATAAGTATACCTGTGGTAAACCAATTTTTGAGTAAAATTGTAGCAGGAATGGGAAGTTTCCATAATTTAAATTATCAAATCAAGATTTAAAAACATCCTATCCTTTAGTAATTTGATTTGGGAAAATTTCAGGGATTAGTCCGAAGACATCCTGCCAATTGAAAAACCACTGTGGAAATTTGTACTTGATATTCTAATTAAAAAAGAATAGCCAAGTATGAAAAAAGTTGTTATTTTGAAAAAGTAGGGTGTAATACCAAGCTTCCATAAAATCCTAGTATGCATATCCTATAGGGTCGTAAGCTTTTGAAATTTTTTTTGCCTATAGTGGGGTGTTAACCCCAATTCAAAATTGATAGAATTTTGTTCATCCTGAAGGTTAAATGGGTTATGGTATTTGGATTAGTGGGATCCAAATGGTGATTTGTCATGATTGATTTGGGGTCAACTAAGATAAGTTCATAGAAATTCCTATCTTTGTTGAAGGCCATAGGAAAGTAATAACAATTTTCAGGAAGATTTTGGTTATAGCAATTTTAAGGTTTTCATGCGAGATTCCAAGTTCCATTTGAATGATTTCTTCATTCTGAAATTTCTAGTGATATTTGGCCAAAACTTTGTTTAACTTGGGATTTGGATTTGTGATTACCTTGGATTAAAATCCCACTTTGACCAATTGTTGAGATTTCTCCTTAATCATTTGTTGTAGTTTGGCTTTGGTAATGACAAGTGGCTTGTCATAATCTTCTCCCTTAGCTATGTCTGCTTAAGTTTTCTTTAGCAAAGCTAAAGGAATTTAACTAACTAAAGCTTGCAATGTTTCAATGGGGAAATCAAAATTTGCTGGGGATAAAGATTTGATTTGTTGAGGGGAAAATTGAGTGGAGGAAATTGATAACTCTATGAAAATAGATTTATCTTGATGGTTTCAAGACTTAAATTATTGAAGTATGAGAGTGCTTTGTATAAATCAATCTTTATTATTAGTTATTTTTGTTACTTTGTCTAAAGTGGTTATATTATTTTATTTGTGAAATTTTTGGATTTGTTAATGGAGGAATTGAATTGAATTGCTAATGTTTGTTTGCAGATGTTTAAGTCCTAATTGTAGCTTGAAAAAGGAGGAATTAAAGAGAGGAGGTAGTTGTTATAGAATTTTAACTTTTTACCAACTGTAATTTTATTTGAAGTAGGGACCAACTTTATTTTTGAAGGGTAAAAATCTAATTTAAAAAGGGCAGCAGAGTGTGCACGTCAGCTAAGGGAGCTAGAGAGTATTTTGCCCATTTTTGGTGCTATAAAAATCTAATTAAAAGGGCCAGCAAGGGGCTACACATGAGATAATTCATTCAGCCTATTTTTGGTACCCAGAAAATTAACCTAGCGGAGGCAGTAAGGGAGCACGTGATGCAGAGGGCCAGCATAACATATTCTACCCCTTTTTGGGTGCTGAAAAGGTTGGAGCAAGAGAGAACATGTTAGCTGGAGTAAGCAACATATTCAGCCCATTTTTGGTGCCTAGAAATGTATCCCCATGAGGTGGCAACATAGTGTATGTGAATAGCAAATTATTCTACCATTTTTAGGTGCTAAAAAACCTAGAGGAAGCTGAGAGGATGGGAAGACAGTAGCCAAAAACTAGAAATGAAAAGAAAATTCTACAAACAGTAGAGGAAGCAGAGGAAGGTGCAAAAGACCAGCAGATTTGCCATTCTTCCTTTTCTTTTCTTCTTTTTCTCTTGTTATTTCTGATTTTGGTGAACAATGAATGCTTTGTATTTAAAAGCTGTTACAGATTTGAACATGAGCTAAATTTATTTTAGTTAGGATTGATGTTGAACTTTAATT
>JANHAO010030526.1:0-10133 GCA_026873985.1 Saraca asoca
TTGAAACAATGAAACTAAACTGCATAAAAGAAAACCTAAACCTAAAGCAAGAGAAGAGAAGAGAAAAGAGAGAACTAGCCTAAGTGTCAAAGGAGGACTCTAAATTATGAATGGTATGCTAAAATTGATTACAAAGGGTCCTATTTATAGCCTTTTTTCGTGTTCACCATGGCTGGGCTTCATAACACGGGCAAGGTGTGCTTCATGAGAAAGAATTTATCAATTTGGCCACATCAGCATGTAACACAGCCTGGTCGTGTTGTGTAGCATGGCTGTGTTACGTGCTGCCTCTTTGAGTTTCTTCGAAAATTCTTCTTCAGCCTTCTTCCAGCACGTAACATGGCCTGGCCGTGTTGTGTAACACAACCGTGTTACGTGCTTTCTCTTCAATCCTTTTGTAATTTCTTCGTCAAGCTCTTCTAGCACCTAACACGGCTTGACCGTGTTCCATGGCATGGCCGTGCTAGATGTATTCTTCATGTTTTTCTTGATTTTTAATTTGTTTCTTCCTTGCATTCTTCTTGTATCTTTTCCTTGTTCCAAATACATCTTCATTCTTCAAGTTTCCTTCTTCTTTTCAGGCTTTTTTGTCATCCTTCATGAAAAATACAAACCAAGAGCAATATCTAGGACAAAACATAAAATTACGGTAAAAACACTAAGAAAACATAAAATACCATCAATAAATTAGACCAAAACTATCTTATTTTCATGCACTTTTTCCCATTTATCAATATGTCTCTAAAGATCATAGAAGAAGTTAAGAAGCAATTTGATGCTGGTTTCCTTACAGTCACCAAATATCCAGAGTGGATTACCAATATTGTTCTAGTGCCTAAGGAAGATGGAAAAGTTTGAATGTGTATGAATTATCAAGATTTGAATAGAGCAAGCCCTAAGGATCATTTTCCATTGCACATATTGATGTCCTTGTTGATAATACTACTGGGAATTCAATATTTTCCTTTATGGACTATTTTAAGGGTATAATCAAGTCAAGATGGATCCTCAGGATATGATAAAAACCACCTTCATCACATTGTGGGGCACTTTTTATTACAAAGTAATGCCTTTTGGGTTGAAAACAATTGGAGCAACATATCGAAGAGCAATGGTGACTCTACTTCATGATATGATTCATAAAGAAGTAGAAGTCTCTGTTGACAATATAATCACCAAATAAAAAAATGAAGAAGATCATATTATTGATTTACATAAAGTTTTTAAAAGGCTAAGAAAGATTTGACTTTGACTAAACACTACAAAATGCACCTTTGGGTGAGGTTAGAAAAGCTATTAGGGTTCATGTTTAGTCAAAATGGAATAGAAATCAATCTTAAAAAGGTTCATGCTATTTTTGAGATGGCAATACCACACATGGAGAAAGAAGTTTAAGGTTTCTTATATAGGTTAAATTGCATTACTAGGTTCATATCCTAGTTAAAGGCTACTTGTGATCCATTGTTCAAGTTTTTGTGTAAGAATCAAACCATGGAATGGAATGAAAAATGCCAAGAAGCATTTTTGAAAAGATTAAGCAATATTTGCAGAAACCTCTAGTCTTAGTACCATCATCACTCAAAAAAGCCCTTATTATGTACTTGACCATGCTTGAAGAGTCTATGGGTTGTGTACTGGGGTAGCATGATGAATCATGAAGAAAAGAACAAGTGATATACTATTTAAGTAAGAAGTTCACAGGCTTTGTGTCAAAATACTCTCTCTTGGAGCATACATGTTATGCCTTGGTATGCGCATTTCATCACTTAAGGCAATACATGTTGTGTTATAATACATGACTAGTATCAAAGATGGATCCAATTAAGTACACCTTCAAAAAACCTACCTTAATAGGAAGAATTGCTTGATGGTAAGTATTGTTGTCTGAATATGACATAGTTTATGTCACCTACAAGGCAATAAAAGGTGGTGTGCTTGCTGACTTTTTGGCTAATTAGCCTATTGAAGACTATGGCTCTATGCAATGTGAGTTTCAATGAAGACATAATGATACTATTCAATAATAATGAATCACCCAAAGAAAAGGAATAGATGTTGTTGTTTGATGGAGCTTCAATGCATTAGCACATGGTATTAGTGTTGTTTTAATTTCTCCTAAGGAGAAAACCATCCCATTTATAGCCAAGTTATGTTTTGATTGTACAAATTATATGGCTGAATATAAGGCATATGCCATAGGTATACAAGCCATGTTAGATTTGGAAGTCAAGGTCTTAAAGCTGTATGGAGATTCTGCACTAGTAATCTGCCAATTAAGATGAGATTGGGAAACCTGAGATGTCAAATTGATTCTATATCAAAGACAAATCACAAAGTTGTCAAAATATTTTAGAGAAATCACTTTCCATCATGTTCCAAGAGAAGATAATCAAGTCATTGAGGCACCAGTGATGTTATCCTCTATGTTTAAAGTAAATGGCAATGATTAGACGCATGTTATCAAGATTAAAAATTGAGACTCACAAACTTATTACTTAAGTGTTGAAGAAGAACCTGACAGGAAACCTTGGTACCATGATGTCAGGCAATACATAAAGTGCAAAGAATATCCGAAAGGAACCTCAACAAATGATAAGAGAACTATAAGGAGAATATCTTTAGACTTCTTTTTGAATGGAGAAATACTATATAAGAGGAATCATGGCATTATTTTTGCTAAGGTGTGTTGATGAGATAGAAGCAAGAAAGATTGTTAAAGAAGTACATTATGGTTTTTGTTTAACATATTCAAATAGGCATGTTCTAGCAAGAACAATTTTGAGAGTAGACTACTTTTGGCTCACAATAAAGAGTGGCTGCATCAATCATGTGAGGAAATGTCACAAGTGTCAAATTTATGCCAACAAAATTCATACTCCTCCAATGTTGCTAAATGTCTTGTTTGTGCTATGGCTTTTCTCAATATGGGTCCTTAATGTCATAGGTCTAATTGAATTAAAGGCTTCAAATGGGCATTAACTTATCTTCGTAGCCATTAACTATTTCACTAGGGGGGTTGAAGCCGCATTCTATCCATGAATGGCTCAAAATATCATTCAAAAATTCATAATAAGGGATTTGATATGTCATTATAGTTTGTGAGAAAGAATTGTGACTGATAGCGCCACAAATTTCAACAATAAAATGATGATAGAGATATGTGAACAATTCAAGATAAAGCATCACAATTCAGTGCCATATCATCCCAAAATGAATGGAATCATAGAAGTAGCCAATAAGAACCTTAAAAAGATCATCCAAAAGATGACAATAACAAACAAAGATTGGCATGACATGCTTCCATTTGCTCTCCATGGCAATCGAACCTCTATTCACACTTTTATGGAAGCCATTCCATTTTCTTTGGTGTATGACATGGAAGCAATGCTTCCTATTGAGGTTGAAATTCCTTCATTAAAGGTTTTAATGCAGGCACAGTTAGAAGAAGCAGAATGGGCCCAAGCTCAATATGATCAATTGAATTTCATTGAAAGAAAAAGATTGATAGTGTTGTGCAATAGACAACTTTAGCAAAAAAGTCTAATTGGAACTTATGCTAAGAAAGTGCACCCTTGCCAATTCAGATATAGGGACTTGGTATTGAAAATAATACTTTCAATTCAAAAGGAGAGTCACGATAAATGGTTGTCCAATTATGAAAGACCTTTTATTATGAAAAGAGCTTTTTCTGGGGGAACTTTAATCCTCATGAAGATGGATGGGGATGAATTGTCACAACCTATCAATATAGATAGAGTGAAAAAGTATTATGCATAAAGCATATTCGCTCTGCATTTGATTTGCCTAGGAAGTTCATCACAATGGATACTGGGGGATTTCAATATTTACTACATTAATCAATAGGTGTTCAAATGCATGGGGGCAATTAGCACTAGTTTTTCTTAGGCTTGTCACTCAAATAACCAAAAGCTTCCTATTCGATCAATTTCTAGGAATCCCATTGTATATCTTCTTCACTATTTGAATGATGCTCCATTTTCTTGGAAACTTGTAGTAGTTTTATTCTCATTATACTTTTAATATGATAATCAAGATAAGAAATTGATCATGCATTTTTATAAAAAGTATTTCTTTGGAATATCAAAAGAAAAATGTTATTTACATGCATCCAACTGTAGGCAAAAATTACTCTGGTGAAATGAAAAAATAACCAGGGATAATTTGATCATCCTAAGATATCATAATAAGGTGGCAAGGACCTTACCATGTTTCAAAGAAACACAACGATAATCAAGGGATAGAAAAATTGAGATACTAGAACTCTATCAACCAGCAATAAAGGTTAACATTATTCATCCATAACACTATTGAGGTAGTTCTTGTATTAGGTGAAAATGAAGAATATTAAAAAAGAAAAAACTATTCTATTTAAGTTGAAACATGCATCACATCCTACATCATATTCACTTACATGTTGTGTTTTTCTAAACACATCAATCTTCTTGTCGTTAACTCAAACAGTATTTGTGGGTCAAGCTTGTAAAAAATAAGTCTTTTACTTTTTATGGTTAACTCGAACCTAGCATTGATAGGTCGGGGCTTGTGAAAAGCAGATCTTATACTTTTTATGGTTAACTTAAACCTAGTATTGGTAGCTCGAGCCTATGAAAAATAGATCTTTTACATTTTGTGGTTAACTTAAATCTAGCATTGGTAGGTTGAGCCTGTGAAAAGTAAGTCTTTTACTTTTTATAGTTAATGTAAATTCAACATTGGTGGGACAAAACTATCAAAAGTAGGTCTTTTACTTTTTATGTTTAACTTGAACCTATGAAAAGCAGGTCTTTTACTTTTTGTAGTTAACTCAAATCCAATATTGGTAGGTCGAGCCTGTAAAAAATAGATCTTTTAACTCAAACCTAACATTGGCCCATCAAGCCTATGAAAAGTAGGCCTTTTACTTTTTGTTATTAAATCAAACCCAACATTAATAGGTCAAGCTCATAAAAAGTAGGCTTTTTAATTTCCAGATGAATTCAACCAATTATAAGCAATTAAAAAAAATAGGAGGCTTATCATTCTTTCATTTTATAGGCTTCTATTCATGTGTGTGTTGCTAACTTGTGAGATTTTGTTTCTTTTTATTATTATCTTAGAAAGAGTAAAAATTATAAAAATATCACTCATGAAGTAGTCTTCTTTCTTTTTTTTTTTTCTTTTAAGTTTACTATAAAAATACCAAAAAAAAAACTATCAAGTAAGTTTAGCTTATTTTATACAAGGAAAATATATAAGACAAAAAAAAAAAAACAAAAATTTCAACTGAGAATACTCAATTTGCATTTTGCAAGCCTCCATTGTGATCTGCTTCATTCTTGAACTAAGAAAATTTCCCCAAAGTAAGTTCCTTTGTGTAGTTCAATCTTTACCAAAATGAGAGATCAACCTAAAATTCAATGGTAATTGATGGACAATATGTAAACTAGAGGAAACAAGTTACAACCAAAAGAAATCAAGTAAAAACTAGATCACAAAATTACAATTTTTTTTTGAATAAATAGAAGGCTCTCAAATGAGAAAAAGGAAGGAATAAGAAGAAAAATTCATTTCATTTTCTCTTAAAGCAGAAAAAAGAGATCAACAGCCAAGGACCTATATCTTAAATGTCACATCTCAAATCTACTGGTATGTCTCTTTCATCCTTCCTCATCCTCATAAATGCACATAGCATTTTTTGTTATTTTTATTTTCATCCTCTTCTTTATATGATTGCATTTTAGGGAGAGTAGAAATAGTTGAAATTAGAAGTGAGCATGTTGTTTAAGAAGTATCTATAAAAAAAATATGATAACTACAAAGAGAAAAACTAAACTGGTGGAAAAGAGAGATATCTAAGAAGAGAAAGTTAAAAAAAGAAATCAAACCTTTAGTTTCAATCTTAGAGTAGAAAGTGTTGAATATTAACCTTTGAAATGTGGAAATGCACTTCTCTTTATCTTGTATTTAAGCTTGATAATTCCTAGCCTTTCAATTGTTGAGTTGTAAAAAAAAATAAGGAAGTAGTTGTTAAGTTGTGAGAAGAAATTGAAAAAGAAAGAGGAAAATGGTGAGCTACAAAAGCATTGGTCTTTATTTGCTAAATAGGTTAAAATTGGCCCTATTTATGTTATTTTATTTTTATTTTTTTCTTTTCCTCCTTTTTTCTTTACTTAAAAGACAAGTGGCAGAGATCTATCTTTATAGTCTCTATTACTATTCTTGTCTTTTTCCCCTTCTCTCTCTCTCTTTTTTTAATAAGGGCCAGTGACAAAGACTTATGGCGTCTATCATTATTTCCCTATGCTACCTCTCACTTTTTACTTTTTTTTTTTTAGTTCTTAAGTTTGGATGGAGAGTTATTGGTCTTTGTTCGTTTAATTCTCTCTTTTTTTTAATTTTATTTTTTGTCTATTTTTTATTTTTTTTTAGACCATCTAATCATCTATTCTTTATTTATATTTTGTTTTTGTTTTCTTTTTCTTCCAAATTTTTTTTATATGTGACCTTTTTATGGTTATATATTTTTGTTATTCTTTGTTACTACATCACTAATACATGGATCATATTTTGATATTTCTATGTTAACTTACATATTCATCTTATGATTTATTTTATTGTTATAAATAGATCACTTTAGTATATCATAAATTGCTATTTATGTTTTCACATGTAATATCCTACAATGGAATAAACTAAAAATTGACTAAAAAGTTTAGTCTTTTTTAGTATTCTTGACATGAGAGATATTTTAGGACTTGAATTAGGTAAATTGGTGAAACTTTAAAAAGAAATCCCTAATACTGTTACTCGTGAAATCATTATATATTTTTTTAGTTTTTATTTATACGTTATATATTTTAAAATATGTCATTTTATTCCATATTCATGTGCACTCTTTCGACCTAAAAAATAATAAATTTTTGCCATCGATAGATAAAAGTTGAGAAGCCTAGTTGCAACAGCTCTTGATAATCTTAAGACACTTTCTTTCATACAATTTTGGTCATGAAGTGATACAAATTTTAACACATTAATTAAATTAATAAAACAATACGATCCGTCAAGTTAATAAATATACTGGGAAATTATTATTTTAAACTCAACTTTCATATTATTACTAAATTAAACACCATTCTAATTCCAGCAACATATTATAATCAAACATCACTTGATACATTATTTAAAATCTATATTGTGTACAAAAATCTAAATTATGCCTATAGGGGATTGAATTTGAGAAATCCAATTGTGAGTATAATAACAATGGCTTTCAATATTATCGAGCCATTTATTTCGTCTGAATTTGACCATGAAATTGAAAATTTTTGACTCTAAATATATTAAACCTCTTAATTCATTTTAGTCAACTTTTCCTTAATTTTTTAAGCTAAAGAAAATTGGAAAATGTTAGTATTGTTTATTCATTAATTAAGCGGTATCCTTTTTAAAGGAGAAATGAAATTTTCTTACACTACAATTTTTATTAATTTCAAAATTTGAAACTTTTACGAGAATAAGTTCTTTTTCTTTGCTGCTTAATTATTGTTATTATAAATGTATTAGCATGCCCCCAAAAATCAATGATTTTACTTGTTTAAGTCATATATCACTTTTGATATTATATGAAACAAGATGGGATATATATAATATAAATAATTTTTTTTAAAAAAGGATAAATAAACAAATTATATCACAAACTAATCAATTTTTTTTATTAGAGATAGCATTAGGAAAACAAGTAACTTTTTTATGAATGGAAGTTGTAGGGTGCTAATACCTTCTTTACACATAATTAACCCTCAAATCCGAACTATAAATTAGTAGACTTTATTTTTGTTTTCCAATTACATCGCTAAAAATAATTGATGGTGACTCCTTTTATTGGTTCAAAAATGTATACATTTTAAACTATTGCCGGTGAATTTTGGTTAAACCCAAATCTGACCAACCAAGGGGGCTCTTTCAGGACCCAAGCTGTTTCCTGATTGTTTGGGTAGCAAATGACGAGAGACGGGGGAAGAAGAAGGAGAAGGGTTGGAACACGAAGGTTTAACATGGTTCAGCTAAATCCAGACGACATTAGACCCTACGTCCACAAAGATGTTTTTATTAATCTGAAAGGGAGTTTTTATAAGGTTTCGACTATGGTTTCCAATAGAGTTTTTGCTAGTATCCTTCCTTAATTTACAAAGGTTCTAGCCCCCCATTTATAGAAGCATGGAGGGATACAAATGGGACTAAATAAACTGTACATCTGTTACATCAAATATTAAATGTACAAGACTGCCTAGGGCACTATAAACTGGCTCTTGTAGGTTGCTTTCTACGTATGGGGCTTGATGACCGTATTTTGTAAAATGGCATTTCAAGTTGTTTACTGGCCTTATGCTCGATCTCAACGAGCTTCTAGGTGGGTGAGACAGTGTCCTAGCGAGCTCAAGCTCACGCATTGAGGCTGTTGCCGGTTTGCAACCTCAAGTTCATTTAGCCAATGAGCTTGGGTCCTTAGCGAGCTGAGGCTGCCCTGTGTAGTGACCTCGTGATCTAGCAAACTTGCTCCTTTTGCTGTACTTGGGCCTCTGCTAGCCCACTTTACAGAGTCAAATTCTCCTTTTGCTGAGGCTGCTGCTGGTTCACAACCTTAAGTTCATTTAGCTAACAAGCTCGGGTCCTTAGCGAGCTGAGGCTCCCCTACACAACGACCTCATGATCAGGAAAACTCGATCCTTTTGCTGCGCTTAGGCTTCTGCCAGCCCACTTTATAGAGCCAAATTCTCCTTACAACATTAGCCCCTAACTTTCAGTTTGCTTTACGGACTGGGAGTTGCAATTCTTTCTAGAAGGGTCTTCTTTGGCAGTCAAAGTCTTTAGTGTTTAGTCTGTCGTGTAGTCATTTCAAACTTCACTTCACCTGAACCAGACTATACTTTTTTCTAAGCATGATTCTCAGTCGTTGGCATGGTAATCCCATTCTTTTCAGACCGTCTGATTTGGGGGCAGCCAATTATCCTTTAGATCTTTCAGCGAACCTGCATAGCCTATATAATACTTGTGAAGCTCTTCAGGTTTCTCAATGGAGTGCTTCAATGAGTGTCAAAGTTAAGCTCCCCATTTTTCTAATAGTATGGCTTCTAGTGAAGCTCTTCGAGGCATGTATGGTGATAACACAATATTTCATGCATTTATTTGTCCTCATACTTAGCATTTTAAGGTCCAAAATTACTTGTTTCCAGCTGTGTTGAGATGTATTTATAGTGTGATGTCAATTGGATTCATTTTATAAAATTCTACATAATTGGCCATTTTGAGCAGTTTTTGTAATCTAGATATATCTTGAGCTAAAATTATCCAATTGATGTGATTCTTATCTTTTAGGAAAGCTAAGAGATAGATCTATAACTTTTATGAAGACTACAAAAGCTGAATCATACAATTGGTCACCCAAAATTGGAGCTCAAATCAGAATCAAAATACTGTCTCAGCACTGTCCTCGGGTAGCCTGACCTCTGTGCATTCAATTGATCATAACCGGAGATATACAAGTCCAATTGAGGTGAAAATAATCCCAAATGGAAGCTAACACATAAATCCACAATTCCTATGAATACTTCTAGAGCTAAAAATGTCAATATGGGCATGCAAAATGTGCTGCAATTCAGGGTAGAAATGCTATGAAAATGGGCTCTGCAGAATTGGACTTTCAAGGCCACAATTGGCATGGATTTTAAGCCCAATTGCTCATCCTTTGATCCAGAAAACACTTAGCCAGCTGGAGACCTATAAGTTAGTAGAAAAGAAAGAGAAAGCAGCTTGCAAAATGGGCAGTGCACAATGGCAGTGGAAGAGCAGCAACTAGACAACCATCATGCCTACTTACCTACTTTGCAGCTGCCTTCTTTCTTCTACCTGGGCAAAGCCATTTTGCTGAGTCTTTTAGTTCAGTTTTTAGCCAATTTTTTATGTGTTTTAGGGTAGTTTTTCGGGGTAGAGAGCAAGCTTTTGATTTCTCTCTTTTCTATATTTTTCTGCCTCTATAGAAGGCTGAAGTTGTAACCAGTCCAAGGGGCTGCAACACTTGAAGATTAATGTTGAGGTTTTGTTCTTTCATCTTGCATTCAATTGCTGGCCATTTC
>JANHAO010030527.1:0-10136 GCA_026873985.1 Saraca asoca
GAACAATGGATTAATATGTGAATTAACTAGTTGAGATTGATGAATCCTTTTAACATGCAATTTCCACCTAGCTGCTATGGTAATGCTACAACAAACTTCCCCTTTAAACTAGAACATCATAATAGAACATGTGAATTTCCCAATTCCAACATGTTTAGAGCTCCTAAATTAGATTACACATATTCCTATGCTAATCCAGATTTTAGAACACAATTTTTAGCACTAGTTCCTTAAGTTCTTGCAAGGTAAACAATATATTCCTATATTATCTACAAATCAACATCATATAACAGTTGAACTTGCATCATTCAAGCTATATCCAACAACCTCAATCTTTCCAGACCTGAAGTTATTTCTATATCCCATCATTAATGGCTAGTCAACAATGGGAATTTGTAATTAGCACACTTGAAATGAAAAGGGAAAAGTTACTCAGCATTACAAATAACAGTCTAGGAATTCATTACAAAATTAAAATTCATCATCAATCCTAACTAAAATAAATTTAGCTCATGTTCAAATCTGAATTAATTCTTAAATATAAAGCATTCATTATTCACCAAAATCAGAAATAACAAAAGAAAAGGAAGAAAAGGAAAGGAAGAATGTCAAATCTCAAAGTCTTCTGTGCCATCCTCTCTTCCTTTACTCTCTGTAGAATTTTCTTGTTATTTTTGGTTTTTAGCTGCTGTCCTCATGTCCTCTTAGCTTCCTCTAGGTTTTTCAGCACCCAAAAATGGCAGAATATAATGCTCATCCTATGCACCCCCTTGCTGGCTCCTTTAATCAGATTTTTACAGCACAAAAATGGGCAGAGAGAATTTAGCTTCAAGCTGACATGCACACTTGTTGTTGCCACCTTGTAATTAGATTTTTACAGCACCAAAATGGGTAGAATAAATTATGGCTCACGTGCTGTCTGTTGGTCTAGGGTTTAGAGCATCCAAAATAGGCTGAATGTCTCCAAAATTGCTCTGTTGAGGTGTTCCTTTACTGCCTCCACTGGGTTACATTTTTGGGCACAAAAAATGGATTGAATATGTTATTGACTTGCCCACATTTGCTACTACCTTTTAATCAGGATTTTTACCCCACAAATAAAGCTGGTGCCCGCCAGAAAAATGAAGTTACAGTTGGTAAAAATTGCAATGCTATCTCCTTGCTGTAACAGCTGCTTCCGCTCTTTAATTCCTTTTTTTTTTCTTGACCTTTTCTAGCCATAATTAGGATTAATTATCTACAAACAAACCTCATCAATTTAATTCAATTCCTCCATTAACATATCCAAAATTTTCACAAATAAAATAATAAGACCACTTTAGATAAAATAATAAAAATAACTAATAATAAAGATTGATTTATCAAAATCACTCTCATACTTCAACAATTTAAGTCTAGAAGCTATCAAGATAACTCTATTTCCATAGAGTTATCACTGCCCGCAAGCGATTGACTCCAAAGTTCGATGTCGTGGAGCAACCTACTAGGCCCAGCTCTAAGAATGAGTATTACCTTAACATCTTTGTAGACAATGTCGACACAATCCTGAGGCCTCGCAACAGGATCTAAGTGTTGGAGTTAGAGGACTTTACCACTTGTAGGTTGGTAGGCTATGTATATCATCACAGCCTAGTGGTAAATGGAATCCTTTTATCCTGATTCTTCTACTTTCTTCATAATCTAATTTGGCTATGCGGCTTTTTAGAACTTGTTAACAATGATGAAGCTAGACGAGGCACTTTGAACCTAGAAGGAGGAGAAGGCGAAGCCTGTGGATGAGTTAGCTATTGTCACCGCTGAAGTGCTGGAGTTAAGGGAAAAAGTCAAGGATGCTGAGGTTACCCTATCTCACAAAGTGGTAGATCGTGAGGCCGTTGCACTGAACCTTGGCATTACAATTAATGATCTAACCAAAGCAAGGATCAACCTGGACTTGGTACAGAAACATGCTAAGTAGGCAATGTAACGGGCCGAGATCACAGAGCAATGAGTTGGGTTGGTAGAGTAGCAAGCAAGGGCAATAGAGCAACGAGCTGAGGATGCTTTAAAGGAGTAGAGATGGCCAAGAAAGAAGCTGCTCTTGAGAAGGAGGAGGTTGTCAAAATCAAGGTAGAGACTAGTTCATTGGTTGCAAAAGCAATAAAGAAGGTGGAGTCTAAGACTAGCACCTCTTTTTTTCTACACTCTATGGAAGCAGCATCCAGAGTTGGACTTCTCCTTTTTTTGGCAATGAGGCTTTTGAGGCCATGGAGTGCTTCAAGAGGAGGGTTGCTAAGGCTAAGTCTTCCAGAAAGGGTGCACGGTCTGTGGTTGAGGCTTCTTTCACCAAGGGTACTCCCTAAAGAGAAAGTAGCTTGTAGGTTACGGAAGTCATTGGTGACCAAGTAGCGAATGTCCTTGGAACTCTTCTTACTGACCCTTTGCCTCAAGAAGGCCCAAGTCTTAAAGCTCCAGTTCCTTAGGCCATGACTTTTTGTAACTTTGTATTTTTTGAACTTTGAAATGAATTTTTAAACTTTGTATGAATTAATTTTGAAGTAACACTGAATGAATTCTCATTTGTTTTCCTCGGCTTCCCTGCTCGAATACTTGAAGATTGATAAACTTGTATAAGGATGAGTACTCAGTAAACTGCTTCAATTAATACTCCTCATATAATACATCACTTGCTTCTCAAGCAAGACTTTATTGAGACTTTTATTTAGAAATAGAAACAAATATAAAAATTCAAAGAATTACTTGAATGTTTACACTTATTTCTAAATAATTTTTACAAATATTAGGGGTCTTTATTGATAGTAATGGCAAAGATGTTTAGCATTCCAAGATCGAGGGAACTTTATCCCATCCATGTCGGCCAGATGATAAGCTCCTTGGCCAATAACTTTCTTAACGAGGTATGGGTCATCCCAGTTTGGCCTCAGGGTCCCCTCGTTAGCCTTGCGAGCACCAAGAAGGACAAGACATAGAACAAGGTCACCAAGTTTGTAGCTTCGAGCTCAAACCCTTTGGTTGTTGGTAGGTCACAACCCTGAGGCGAGCTTTTTTCCTTGTCTCTTCTATGAGATCCAGATTCATGGCGAGCAGTTGGTTGTTATTCTCTGAATCAAAGGTAATCCTCCATTATGATGCCACCTTGAGTTCTACTAGGATCATAGCCTCGAATCCATATCCATCAAGAAAGGGGTCTCTCCTATGGCATTGCAAGGTGTAGTTTTGTAGGCCCAAAGCACCTTCGATAGCTCGTCTATCCATGCCCCTTTTTTGGCCTCCAATCTTTTCTTCAAGATTTGTTTGATGATCTTATTAATAGCTTTAACTTGCCCATTGGCCTGTTGATCGTTGATGGCCGAGAAACTCTTAGTAATTTTGAGATCATCACAGAACTTGAAGAACTGCTTGCTATTGAATTGAGTCCCATTAACAGTTACAATCTATTGGGGGACTCCAAATCTGTAAATAATATTGTTACATACAAATTTTTCTATCTTTGCAGAAGAGATTTCTGTGAGCTCCTTTGCCTCTGCCCATTTGGTAAAGTAATCTACAGCCACAACTGTATGTTTGTAATTTCTATGAGCTGTAGGAAGCGGTCCTATTAGATCCACGACCCAGATTGCAAAGGGCCATGGACTAACCATCTGTTGTAAGTAGGCAAGCAGGGCTCATGAAATTTTCATGAATCTTTGACATTTATCGCACCACTTGACCAATTCAATCACATTTTATTTCATCATGGGCTAATAGAATCCTTACTGAAGAGCCTTTTGAGCTAAGGACAGCCCCCCAATGTGGTTTCCACATTAGCTAGCATGGATTTCTTCTAGGATGGTATCACAATCTGGGCCATCAATGCATCTTAGAAGTGGGGTTAAAAGCCCCTTTTATATAGCACATCATTGTAGATGCAATATCTGGCGGCCCGAGCTCGTAATCTTTGGGCCTCAAGCTTATCCTCTGGTAGTTTGTCATTTTGTAGATAGTCCAAGATTGGGTTCATCCAGGAACCGGTCACCCTAGCAATTGTCATCAAAGCATCCTTTTGTTCTATGCTCAGGGATGAAAGGAACTCTATCAGGATCGCCCCTAGGAAGTCAGCATCCTTAGAAGTGGCTAGGCGACCCAAGGCATCAACGTGCACATTCTGGGCTCGTGGTATTTGGACATGGCTAACAATGAGCTAAGAATCACTAAAAATATTCAACCTGTCAGCTCACACCTCTTTGGCTAATCAGAGTTAGGCTAACAAAGCTTCATACTTAGCTTCATTGTTCGTGGCCTGAAAGCCAAACCTTAGTGCACAGGGGATTTTATGTTTTTTTGGACTGATGAGAAGCACCCCTGCCCTGGCCTTTTGTTTGCTTGACGACTCGTCAATTTACAATTCCTAACTTGGAGCTTTTGATGTCTCTACTTGCTCCTACATGGGTTTGATAAATTCTGCTATGAAGTCTGCTAGAGCTTGCCTCTTGATAGCCGATCTAGGCTTATATTCAATTTCAAACTGAGCCAGCTTGATTGCCCATTTGAGGAGACATCTTGAGACATCCATCTTTTGTAGGACTTGTCTGAGTGGGAACTGTGTTAGCACTTCTATTGTATGTGCTTGGAAATAGGGTTATAGCTTTCTCGAGGTAACTAACAGGCAGTAGGCAAGTTTCTCCATTGGAAAATACCTTGTCTCCATGTCCAGTAACCTTTTGCTCACACAGTAAATGGGAAATTGAGGCCTGATTTCTTCTCACATTAGAGGCACACTGATGGCGTATTTGGATACTCCCAAATAGACAATTAACTTCTTGCCCTCTTTTGGTTTTGATAGAAGAAGAGCCCACCTAAGATACTGTTTGAGTTGCTGGAAGGCAATTTCACACTGTTGTGTCCATTCGAATCTCTTTGACATCTTTAGGATGTTGAAGAAAGGGATACATTTATCTGTTGCTTTAGAGATAAACCTCCTTAGGGCCTTGACTTAGCCATTCAAACTCTAGACATCTTTAGGCCCAATGGGATCTCATGTCAATGAAAGCTCTAATCTTTTCGGGATTTGCCTCAATCTCCCTGTTGTTCACCATGAAGTTGAGAAACTTTTTAGAAGTGACCCTGAATGCACATTTGTGTGGGTTTAGCTTCATTCGATACTTCCTTAGGATTTGAAACATTTCCCACAGGTTACGGACATGGTTGGCGACTTGCTCAGACTTCACCAACATGTCATCCATGTACACCTCTTTTGTTTTCTCGATTTGATCTTTGAACATCATGTTTACCAACTGCTAATAGGTTGCCCCTGCATTCTTTAGCCCAAGGGGTATCACTTTGTAATAGTACAATCCATGATCAGTGATGAATGAGGTGAGCTCTTCATCCTACGGGGCCATGGGAATCTGGTTATATCCTGAGTAAGCATCCATGAAGCTTAGGAGTTTATGTCTTACTGTTGCATTCATAAGTTGATCAATCCTTGATAAGGGGAAGCCATCCTTTAGGCATGCCTTATTAAGGTTAGTGAAGTCAATGTAAGTTCTCCACTTCCCATTTTTTTCTTTACAAGAATATGATTGGCTACGCAAGTGGGATAGTGTGCTTCCTAGAAAAACTTATTCACTAAGAGCTTATCCACCTCTTCCTTTAATGCCTTGTACCATTCGGTGGTCATTGGCTTTCACTTCTGGCGAATTGGCTTATGGTGAGGATCAACAATTAATCTATGTGACATGACCTTCACGTCGATCGTAGCTATGTCTTCGTGGTTCCAGGTGAAGACATCAAGATTCACTTTGAGAAACTCTGTTAGCTCCATCTTCACACTTGGAGGCATCTTTTGGCATCTGCCTCACTGACTCGAACCTCCTCAAGTTCTTCCATTAGACTCATCATTCTTTCAACATCCACTTAATGAGGGTCCAAATTGTAACTTACACCAGTTGAGCTCAAGGGTTATAGCTCTCCTCCAGAGACCACATCAAACTTCCTTCCCCTTTCCCCTATTTCAATTGTGTCTTTATAGCATTTTTGGGCCATTTCTTACTCTCTTTGTACACATCCAACTCCGTTTAGGGTTGGGAACTTGATGGTGAGTGTTTTGGGTGATATGACCATGTCTGGGTCATTTATCACTTGTTGCCCTAACACCACATTATAAGCTGATGGAGAGTTAATGATCAGAAAGTTAGCCAAGGTGGTGGCTTGAGAACCCAAATCTCTAAGGGTTATAAGGTGCTTGATTTGCCCCGCCGAGACTACTGCATCTCCTGTGAAGCAAAAAAGAGGTTTTTAGGAAGGTTTGAGCTCGTTTGGATTTATGCTTATTTGGTTCAAGTACTGTCGGTACATCACATTTACCAAGCTGCCCGTGTCTACCATAATTCTCTACACCTCAACATTGCTGATTCTAGCTCGAATGACTAAAGCATCGTTGTGCAGAGAATGTACTTCTCAAGCGTCTTCGTTACTAAAAGTGATGCAATTGAAGCTCTTTCTAGCTTTCTTTGTTGATCCCCCAGCTTCATCACACCTTGTAAATTAGAAGAAAACTAGAAGAAGTAGTCTACATTGATGCATAACACGCAAGAAGAGTGGCAGTAAGTAACCACACCAGCCATCATTACCTACTCACTAACCATGTAGCTAGCTTCTCTTTTGCCTAGGTAAAGTCCTTTTGTTTTTAGGTTTTTTAGTTCCATTTTTAGAAGAGTTCTAGAGAGTAGTGTAGCACATTTTTCTTTTCTTTTCTTTGTAGTTTTCTACCTTCCATGGAAGGCTAAACTTTGTAATCAGTCCAAGGGATGAATTGAATGGATTCATTTGATTTAGGTGTTAATATGATTATTGATTAATAATTAACTTTAGAAAGAGGATGGTAGAAACTAAGTAATGCATTAAGATTTTGATGGATTGTTTATTGGCTGAGTTTTGCATAAGACTCATTAGTCATTTCAAGGATTCTTGTTGTGATTTTAAGCTAGAAAAGATGATTAACAATTGAATGAATATTTAGTGATCAAGGAAGTATTAATCTCAAGCTTGGTTGATTTCCTTGGGCTGGTTGGTTTACTTATTCTAGTTTTTCATTTCTGCATTAGTGTAGCTGTTAGGATAGTTACTGCCAACCCCTCCTTATTTCTACCTCCTAATCTGATTGATATCATCCAGAAAATGATCCAAGGGCTCAACCCAATGTTGCTTATACTACAAGTAGTTTAGGCAGCTTGATTTATAAATTTCTAATCTTGATTGGCCTCAATAATTGATCACTAGTCTAAGCCTATATTGGAGACCAGAAACACACTATAAAATGAACATTTTGGTATTTTTAGTACAAACTTGGTAAGAGATCAAAGTTTTCTCAACCTATAACTTAGCCTTTTTGCAGGTGGATGAGTTGCTGAATACTATAGAGGAATAACAAAAAAGTTTGGAGTAAGGTCAAGTAAACACAGGTTAGTGCTTTTGAATTAGTAGATTTTGTTTTGAAATTAATAGATTCTATTTTGGAATTCATTGAGTGTGTCATTTAGCCGATTGTTTAAATTATTGTATTTGAATTCTCTTTATCTTGCCACATCTAAAATTTGGTTGTATGTTTGGTTTAAATTAAGATTCTAGTTCTTTTGGATAGACTAAAACTTTCTATACAAGTTTTTGCCCACATCAAATTAAGTTGCTCTATTTAAATAGTCTTGATAAGGTAGCCATTGTGGCTCCTCTTCTCACCTCTAAAAGTGCCTTGTGTGTGTTTTGAAACCATAGATATAGATAAATCATGGATTAATTTGTCAAGGAAAACAAATGAGTATAAGGAAGAATTGCACAAGTTCCTCGATTTCACATTTCAATGACAATCTGTCAAAGGGAGAATAATGTGTCCATGTTGTAGTTGCAAATTTAAAAAATGGTTGGATAGAGCTGAGACATATGACCACTTGTCTCAAAAGTAATTTTCAGTGGAATACAAGAAGTGGGTATGGCATGGAGAATGCAATGAACCTGAAGCATTTTCTAGTAGAGCACACACAGTTGAAACTTCCCAAGGTATAGGTCTCCAACATCCTTTAGAAGACATGATTAATGATGCATTTGGGTTCAGTCGTATACATGGTGACAACAAGGCTAACTCATCTGATGATGATACTGGTAATAATGATGACATGTAGAGACAGACAATGGATAAAATTATAGTCGTGTTTTATGAGTTACTCAACAATGAAAATCAAGAGCCCTATGAAGGGTGTACAAAGTACTCTAAACTATCTTTTTTAATAAAATTATACCACATCAAGTGCTTGTGTGGCATGACAGATAAAGTCATGAAAATGATCTTGGAATTATTAAAGGATGCATTCTTGCATGCCAAGATACCTAGTTCTTTGTAGGAGGCTAAAAGAACCATCAATAAACTTGTCTCAATTACACTAAGATACATACTTGTCCAAAGGATTGCATGTTGTATTGGGGTGAGGATGAGAATAAGGAAACATGCAAGAGATGTTAGACATCTAGATGGAAGGAAAGGGTTATTGGTAAGAAGAAACAACCTGTAAAAGTGTTACGGTATTTTCCACTAAAACAAAGGTTGCAAAGGTTATTTATGTCAAGTAAGATGGCTGAGCATATGAGTTCGCATGTAACTAGGAATCGTAATGATGGTTGGATGAGGCATCCAAGAGACTCTAAAGTGTGGAAGAAGTTTAACGTAACTTACATAGAATTCACTTCGGATCCTCGAAATGTTCGCCTAAGTCTAGCCACTATTGGATTCAACCCTTTTGGAATCATGAGTCCTAATTATAGCATTTGGCCTGTAATTTTGATACCATATAATTTGCCATCATGGATATGTATGAAGCTAACTTTTTTCATTCTCTCAATGATCATTTTGGGTAAATGAATGCTAGGAAATGACATTGATGTCTACTTGCAACCTCTTATAAAAGAGTTGAAGGAGTTATGGATGGAGGGTGTGGACACCTATGATGTCTCAATATGTAAGATGTTCAAAATGCAGGCAGCACTGATGTGGATGATTAGTGATTTCCCAGGACTTGGTGCCCTGTCTAGCTGGAATACACACACTATATTAGCTTACCTGACTTGTAACTTTGATACATATAGAGATGAGACAGGCACATCGATATGTTCTATTCAATTGCAAAAAGGTTGATCCGTTTATGGAGTAAGTATTCATATAAATGTCTATATTAAACTATATATCTTTCATCATATATATTTATGGAGCAAGTATTCACACATATATATGTCATTCCTTATAGAGAATTTAAGCTATATGTTAAGAGAAAAATAAGAAGCCAAATATATTTCTTTGCTGAGCTGTAGAAGATAGTTAGCAAAGTTTTTGCTGATTGATTCTCTATACGGGTGAGAATTAAAAGATATTTAATTTAGAATTCAATTCCGTAGGTATAACTTAGGAAGATAATTTTCTTTCTATAGGTTTTCATGGATGACGTGGCTGGCACTGTGTTGAACGATATGAAGCAACTGGCCCAAGGGCCTCTACCAAATGCTAGAAGGTTCTTAGCCTTCAACATTAATGAATATAAGTTTCAGACAATGGCTCACAAAAATGGATTAAGAACCCAAAATTCTAGAGTTTTCATGACTTTTACAACCAATTGTCTCTAGCCATCAAGATGTCAATGGACAGGATGCTGTTCTTTCATATTATCGGAAGCTAGTAGATATTATCGAGTTTAATTACTATAGAAGATATGTCACCCTCTTTAAATGTATGTGGGTTGACACCACTACTGATAAAGGTTTCAGAAAGGATGCTTGGGGCTTTCATATAGTAAATTTTAATAGATTGATTCACACTGGTGAACGAGAAGAGCATGAGCCTTTCATATATGCATCATAAGCTTAGATGATTTATTTTGTAGAGGATCATATATCTCCAAAGTGGAATGTTGTTGTTCATCTTAGGTTAAGAGACTTATATGATATAGGTGAATTTGAGGATGATGATATGTGCGAGCATGAACTATTTATTGAATAAGAATTAAGCATTTTTTTTTTAGAATGATGATGGGAATATTCAATTGGCAAGGGAAGAGGAAGATGATCATATGGAAGGCCTTAATCTAGTACCCAATGTTGAGGAAGATGAGGATGTG
>JANHAO010030528.1:0-10122 GCA_026873985.1 Saraca asoca
ATTCTTTCCTCATAATAAACTAGATCATCATCTCTTTTCAAATTATTACCAAGTACCACACTAGAATGAAGGCCTACATACCTCTTCTTAATCCTAACACAAAAGACAGCAACATAGATAATAAAAAATAAATAAATATAACAAAAAAATTTATCTAAATAAATATAAAAAAAAATTACAAAAGAAAATATGAATAAAATTCAGCAGCAAAACACATATACATCAACTTAGAAAAAATGAATTAAATTCAGCAGCAAAACACATATACAGCAGCAAAACAAGAAAGCATATATATCAAAACACCCGAAGATCGAACGCTGTGAAGAGAACAATATGCGAACTGCGATTGAAACCTCCAAAACACGAAAAACACAACGAACAAATCGGTAAAAATTTCTAAAAAAGGGATTTTACCTTACTATGGTGCAAATGCAGCTTTAAACACCGAACAAAACGAAGAAATCCCACCGGAGAGGACGACGCGAGGAAGAAACGCTGTGGGCGCTGCGAAGATTTTCGGCTGAATCTGCAGAAATGAAATTGGGGACGAGTTTAAGGGTTTCGAAAATTCCAACGGAAATTTTCCGTTGAAATTCAATAAATAATTAAAATGCGCCGTTTTATTTAAGCGTGTTTTGAATATTCCAACGGTAATTCCAATGGAAATATCCGTTGGAATAAAATAAATAATCAAAATATGCCACTTTATTTAAGAGTATTTCAAATATTCCAACGGAAAATTTTCAACGGAATACTCCAATGGAATTCCACTCTGTTGTAATTTCTATTAAATTATTACAACGGATTGAAATTCCGTGGAAAAATCCGTTGTAATATTCCAACTGAATAATTTCCGTTGGAAAATCCGTTGAAATATTTCAACGGATAAAATCCATTGAAATATTCCGTTGAAAAATTCTGATTTTCTTGTAGTGGATGGAATGAAATGGAAATAAAAAAAAATAGAATAGAATGGAATAATCATTTCATAATTATATTTGTTATGATCAGAAATAGAATAGACATTCCATTTATATTTTTGGTATATTAAGACATTATAGAAATAAAATAAAAAGAATAATCAAATATAATAATATTCTGTAACAAAAAATAATAAAATATTTATCTAAAAATAATAAAAAAAGGCTTCAATTTTTAAATTATATAACATTGCATCTCATTTTTTTTGTTCTTTAGATGTGTTAATCTTTTTTATAATTTTGATTCATATTATACATCAATAAATAAATTATAAATTCATTGTGTTTTTATTTATATTAAGTAATTTTATATTACAAATAATATAAAATATCTTATTTTAAATTACATTATTAAAATATAATTATCAAAATATTTTCATTATAAAAGTTTTGAAAAGATAGCATTATTTTATTATTTATTAATATAATGATAATTTTAGAATATATAAAAAATATAAGATATAAGAATATAAAAAGATTAATTCATAAATAATGAAATGATCCGTTTTAATTATTTTTATGATGAAATTATCATTTTTTAAAGAATGTGCATTTTATATTTACAATATATATTAAATAAATTTTTTATTAATTTTTATTTTATTTTATTCAATCAAATGTATTATAAAAATAATTTTGTCCGCAAAAAATCTGAGGATCTATCCGCTCAACTCGCGAGGGATGCCCATTTTACGTCTCTACTCAACGATTAAGACACTTTTGATCACTTAATTCTTGATTAACTTTTCCAATCCATCTTATATAACATAAATTGTTTTACAATTAGTTTTATTGATTTAAAATAAAAATTAATTTTAAATAGTATACGTCAAATGTCCCGAACATAAAATGACGGGGAGTGAATTGGGCTGCTTTTGAAAACAGTGCACTAATAGTTTTCCAACTTTAGTCTCCTGTCAGTGTTGGATGTTGATGCTGATGCTTTATTATTATTATTATTATTATTATTGGATCTTATCTTTAGACTTTCTTCCCATTTGATCTCCTCCTTTTGTTCTGAAAAAATAAATAAAAATGATAATTTTTTTAATGTATGAACAAGAATAATTTGACTAAGAACAATTGGCCTTTCCACTAATATTAAAAGCAAAGTTGTAAAACTTTTTATCCCACCGAAAGTGATTACCCTTGCGTGTAATTTTAAGTCCAAACTCCTAATTGGTTGTTTGGTCAAATAGAAATCAATTTTAGAAAGAATATTTTCTTATTCCTATTTTTCTCAAAATCACTTGTTATTATTCTCTTTTTTTTTTCATCCATCATTTTTCTCTCAATTAAAATTCTTTTCAACAAACTATATATGATGAGAACTTGAGGAATCAAGTTAAAGATCACCAATAAGCTTTATATCCTTTAATGGGACCCACGACAAGAGCCAAGGATAGGAGAATGAGAGAAACTATTCAAGAGTTGTGTCACACATTATGGAGCACATATGAGGAGTAAGACCTTAGAGATTCAAGAGTTATTTACATCGAAGTCATGTCACCCACTTAAGCCATTTGGAATGTCCACATGGCAGTAATATGACTTATTATTTTTTTTGTCACACTTGGGCGTGAAATGGATTGTTCATTGTATCATTTTTGTGAGTTATTTTTGACTCTATGTTTGACACCATTTGGGAGGGCTGAATGCCCTATTTTATAGCTTGTTTTTGAACCTTTATAATAGCCTAGACTTATTATTTTTTTGTCACACTTGGGCGTGAAATGGATTGTTTATTGTATCATTTTTGTGAGTTATTTTTGACTCTATGTTTGACACCATTTGGGAGGGCTGAATGGCCTATTTTATGGCTTGTTTTTGAACCTTTATAATAGCCTAGACTTATTTCTTTTTGGCTGATTTTGTTTAGTATTTTGATGGGCTTGCTTGGGACTTTAATTTAGCCCATTTTTTTAGTGAGTGTTAGCTAATAAGGAAGGCTTGTTTTCCCTAAATAGAGATATTTTGGACATTTATGAAATTGATGAGATTTTCTCTTCAGAGAGTGCTCTTCTAGGGTTCTTGTTAAAATTTGAGACTTATCAAAGAGTTTACTTTTTGTGACATCAGCTTTATCACTTATCATTTTCCTTTTACCTATTCTACAGTATGATATGAATATCCTTCTTTTTCTTTTCATCTTTATTACTGAATTAGAGAAAGGTCCATGGCATCTCTAGGGGTGATCACATCAGTTTGGTTTTAGAACTTTGACTTTTCCAATTATCAAAGATTTTACTCTTTGTGGCATCAAATTTATCACTTATTACTCTCTTTCTACATATTCTAGAGCGTGGTGTGAATATCCTTCTTTTTCTTTTCATCTTTATTGTTGAATTTTATTAAATTAGAGAAAGGTCCATGAGCATCTCCAAGGGAGATCACATCAGTTTGGTATCAGAGCTTCGCCTATTCTAATTGCCGTAATATCTCTTCATTATCTTCTTGTTTATGCTTCCATTTTCTGTATTTTTCTTTATCGTCCTGCCCTACTACTTGGCTATCCATTTTTGTGTGATTCCTTTGCCAAATTGCTATCCAATTGTGTGCAATTTGCTTGCTGAAATTTCTACCCAATTGTTGCACCAATAAGCTGTATCTTGTTTCAATTTTTTGGGTTTTTCTAATATGATTTTGTAGAGAATTTTTGTGTTCTACTTGTGCACACCAAGTGTTTGATCTTAGTTTTATTTATTTTCAATTTTTTTGCTCATGTTTTTGTCATTTATGTTTCATTTCCTTGGCTGTTTAGTGAAGATTTTACAGAATTTTTACTTCTTGATTGCTTGCACTTCAAGTGTTTGACAATTTGTTTAAGTTTCCTTTACTTTGTTTTTGTGCAGCGATTAGTGTGGTATTGAATTGTACTTCATTTTGGTGTTGTCTCCTCAACTTTTTCATCAGTTTTATCATCAAGTTGCAATCCCCTGTTTTGGTTTAGTTGCAGTCCTACTTACCCTATGACTAGCTAAAAATTTGTTGTTGTAACCCCTAAAAATTTTGCCACTATCCAAGCTTGATTTGACTGTGTTTTATGCCA
This sequence comes from Saraca asoca, assembly GCA_026873985.1. NCBI lineage: Eukaryota > Viridiplantae > Streptophyta > Magnoliopsida > Fabales > Fabaceae > Saraca > Saraca asoca. Next base: position 4,030 of record JANHAO010030528.1, read on the forward strand.
AGAACACCTTCCTTTTGAGTACACTTATAGGAAAAGTGTCTTAGGTCAATTGTGGTTAAGTAAGTGATTTTGATTGCTCAATTTGTGATTCCAAGTGCTGAAACATTTTTTGGACAGCAAGAGAATTGATTGGAAACACAAAAGAAAGAAGAGGAAATACTAGTGGAAAAACAAAAAGAAAAAAAAAGAAAAAGTGTAAAAGAACAAAAGCAAAAGAGAAAAAAGCAAGTGAACAAAGAAAAGAACAAAAGAGAGAGAGAGAGAGAGAGCAAAAGAAAAAAAAAAGAAAAGGAAAAACAGGTGTTGTCTTGAATTTTAGAAACAACAAAAAAAAATTCTGTAACTTTGAGCTCCATTCAATCTACAATTTAAATTCATTTCTAAGTTATTTTTCTATTGTATTCAACTTGAATGTGTTTGTTTAGAATGCATGATCAATATTCTAACTTAGATGCCTAATTTGGAGTATAATTGCTTGATATTTTTCTACAATTTTGTTAAATTTCCCCTACAACTTTCAATTTTGCCCAAAATTTCTTTTACTTGGGAAAAATTATCTTGTTCTTGTGTTGTCCATTTTCTTTGAGCTTTCTTGTTCATTCTTTACTCCTTGTACTTGTAGGTTCATGCCACTTTAAAATTACTTAAGCGTTGTGTGATAGTGGTTGCTATATTTTTGCAAACTCTAAGATCTTGTCTCTTTAATTCCTATAGGACTTTAAGTAGAGAAGATAAAAGTGGTAAAAGACAAATGTGTTTGTGAGCCCAATAGAGGGAAAAAAACCTAATTGTGAGTGTAAACACGAGTGGAGTGTCCTAAGAACTTGAGGTGAGTGTGTTGGGGAAGTTCCTATTTTATCTATAACCTTTGTTTTGTAAAATTTTATTCTCTAAAGATTATGGAAGGTAGTAGTTCACAAACCAATGAAATCATGTTCACCCTAAGGGTAATGCAACAACAATTTGAGAGGGTGAATATGAAACTTGATGGCTTTGGTGAAAGAATATCAAATGTGGAAAATAAAAGGCATTCTTATAAAAGAAGAACTAGAAGAACAAGTAACCAACATAGGAGTAATGAAGGGGATTGGAGAGATGAGGGAAATGAAGAAAAGTTGTCCACTTCATTCTATAAAATCGAAAGAAATGAGAGGAGAAAAGATAGAAGCAATATGGGAAGAAGAAATAAAAGGCTAAGAAGAAAAAAAATGGATTCTAGCCTACACAACATTAAAATGATCATACCATTATTCTAAGGTAAGAATGATTCAGAAGCTTATCTAGAGTGGGAAAAGAAAGTCAAATTGATCTTTAAATGCCACAATACTCTAATGAGAAGAAGGTGAAGTTCCCAGTTGTGGAGTTTATAGATTATGCCATTATTTGGTGGGATCAACTTGTCTAAAGTAGATAAAGAAACCTTGAAAGATCCGTTTCTACTTGAAATGAATTGAAGACAATCATGAGGGAAAGATTTGTCTTTTCATACTACTATAGGGAGTTGTACCAAAAACTTCAAAGCCTCACCCAAGGATCTAAAAGTATTGAAGAGTACCATAAAGAGATGGAGATAGCCATGATAAGGGCAAATGTGAAGGAGAATAAGGAAGTAACTATGGCTCAGTACATCAATGGCTTAAACTATGATATTACTAATATGGTAAAGCTACAATACTATGTGGAATTAGAGAACATCATACACATGGCCATGAAGGTGGAAAGATAACTTGAAGAAGGACTTCTTCCAAGTTTGTTTATTAATCTAGCTCTTTTTGGAAACTGAATTGGGACAAGAAACATGAGCAAAGAAATGTTAAGGGCTTCAAGAAGCCTATGACTGAAACTTCTTTAAGGACCAAAGGAGAATATTCAAAAGGCAAAAACAAGTTGTAAGTGCCACAAAAGCAAAGAAACATCAAGTGCTTTAAATGCTTGTATCACGGCCATGATGCCTTTGAATGCCCTAATAAAAAAATCATGATAATGAAGTGGAATGGGGAGACTGAATCGGCTAGTGCACATGAAATAGAGGAAGAAAAGTCTAATTCAAGTGGAGAAGAAAGCAATGAAGTAGTTGAAGTGGCAATTGAAGGAAAGGCTCTAGTAGTGAGAAAAACTTTGAATGCCCAAGCTTAAAAAGAGAGTGAAAAACAAAGGAAAAATATTTTTCATACTAAATGCAATGTAAGAGGCAAGGTGTGCAACCTAATTGTTGATGCAAGGAGTTGTGCCAATGTGGCTAGTACAATCATGGTAGAAAAATTAGCTTTGCTTACCTTAAACCATCCTACACCTTATAAGTTATAATGGTTGAATAAAAGTGGAAGGTAAAGGTGACAAAACAAGTCTTAGTGGCCTTCTCATTGGGCGGTATCAAGATGAAGTCTTATATGATGTTGTCCCTATGCAAGTGGCCCACTTGTTGCTTAGATAACCTTGGCATTTTGATAGGCATGTAATCTATGATGGCTTGCTTAATCAGTATAGCTTTGTGAATGACAACAAATCCATTACTTTTGTACCTCTCACCCTAAAATAAATTTTGGAAGAGTAATTAAAAAGAGAGAAAAATTAAGAAAAAAAAAAGATAAGTGAAGAAAAAGAGAGTATGAGTGGAAAAATGAGTTGAAAGAAAATTTAAAATAAGAAAAAAGAAAGTGCAATGTATTTGCTAAGGCTAGTAATGTTAGAAAAGCTCTTTATTCTAATCAGTCTATACTAGTCCTTCTATGTAAAGGAGTTGTTTTGAATACTAACCATAAAACAAATATTTTACCTAGTGTCATTGAGTCAGTTCTGTAGGACTATGAAGAGGTGTTTTCTGAAGAAATGCCTTATGGCTTGCCACCATCAAGAGGACCAAATTGACTTCATTCCTAGAGGTTCCATTCCAAACCGGAAAACTTATAGGACCAACCTCGAAAAGGTCAAAAAAATTCAAAGAAAAGTGGAAGAGTTCATAGCTAAAGGTTACATTAGAGCGAGCATGAGTCTTTACGTGGTTCTGATCTTACTAATACCTAAGAATGATAGATCATGGAGAATATGTGTTGATTGTTAACCAATCAACAAAATCACTGTAAAGTATGGACATCTTATCTGTGGGCTTGATGATATGTTAGATGAGTTTCATAGCTCTTGTGTGTTATTCAAAATTGATTTGTACGCCAATTTTGATAAATATTTTTTTTTACTTGAAGAAAATTAATTTTTTAGGTTATGTGGTGAGTAACAATGATATTAAGATGGATGAGGAAAAAGTGAAAACTATAAGAGATTGGCCAACCCCCAAAACCTAGGGTGAAATGAAAAACTTTCATGGGTTAACTAGTTTCTATAGGCAATTTGTAAGGGATTTTAAATGTACCCTTGACTAAGCTTGTGAAGAAAAATATAGAATTTAAGTGAGAGAGGGAGCAAGAGAGAGCTTTTGGTTTGCTTAAAGAGAAATTAATTTCCACCATTTTACTTGTTCTTCCTGATTTTTTTAAAACTTTTGAAATTGAATGTTATGCTTCGCGACTTGGTATTGGAGCAATTTTGATACAGGAAAGACATCCCATTGCACTTTTTTTAGTGAAAAGCTAAATGGGGCAACCCTCAATTACCCTACATATGATAAGGAACTCTATACTTTGGCTCGGGACTTTAAAGACATGGCAACATTACTTATGACTAAAAGAGTTTGTCATCCATACCAATCATAAGTCTCTGAAACATTTGAAAGAGCAAAGAAAGTTGAATCACTGGCATGCAAACTAGATGGTTCATTAAGACATTTCCTTATACCATCCAATACAAGCAAGGTAAAGAGAATGTTGCAGCCAATGCGCTTTCTTGTAGGTATACCCTTATTCAACTATGCATACTAAATTATTGGATTTTGAACACATTAAAGAATTGCATGTGGATGACTATAATTTTGCTAGCATGTTTAATTCTAGTGAGAAGGTGGCTTTTGGCAAATACTTTTGGCTTGATAGGTTTTTTTTTTCAAACAAAATAAGTTATATGTGCTTAAAGGTTCTTTAAGGGAACTACTTGTTATGAAAGCTCATGAAGGGATTAATGAGTCATTTTGGCATTACTAAAACATTGATTATTTTGCAAGAACATTTCCTTTGGCTAGGCATGAAGCATGATATGGAAAAACTTTGTGAGAATTACATAACTTGTAAAGAAGGTAAATCTAGAACTATGTCTCATGGTCTTTATACCCCACGTCCTATTCCTAGTGAATCTTAGATAGACATTTCTATGGATTTTGTTCTCGATTTGCCTAGGTCCAACAAAAGGAAGGATTCTATTTTTGTTATGGTTAATAGGTTTTTTAAAATAGCTCATTTCATTCTATGTAATAGAACTGATAATGCTATACAAGTTGCTAATTTATTCTTTAGAAAGGTAGTAAGATTGCATGAAGTACCTAGAAGCATTGTGTCAGATAAAAATGTTAAGTTCTTGAATTACTTTTGGAAAGTTCTTCAGGGAATATTAGGAACTAAATTGTTGTTTTCAACCACTTTTCACCCTCAAACTGATGGATAAACCGAATTAATGAATAGGACTTTGACTATTTTGTTGAGATCTATCATCTAAAAAAACTTCAAAAATTGGAAACAATGTTTACCTCATGTAGAATTTGTGTATAATAGAAGTGTACATTCAACTACAAAATTTTCTCCTTTTGAAATTGTTTAATGTCTTAATCCATTAACTCCTTTGAATTTATTGTCATTACCATTAAGGAACATGCTAGTCTTAATGGAAAAAGGAAAGTTGAATATATGCAACAACTTCATAAATAAATGAGGAAAAATATTGAGAAAAAAATGGAACAATATGCACAACAAGTCAACAAAGGGCGCAAAAAAGTTATTTTTGAGTCCGATGATTGGGTATGGTTGCATATGAGGAAAGAAAGGTTTCCAGCTCAAAACAAGAACAAGATCCACCTAAAAGGCGATGGTCTATTTTAAGTGGTGGCAAAAACCAATGACAATGCCTATAAATTGGATCTTCCTGGTGATTACAATAATAGTGCTACCCTTAATGTTACTAATCTTTTTCCTTTTGATATAAATATTGAAGATTCAAGATCAAATCCTTTTAAAGAGAAAAGTAGTGATAAAAACTTGAAGGACCAAGTTAGAGATCACCAAGAGGCTTTGCATCTTCCAATGAGACCCGTGACAAGAGCTAAGGCTAGGAAGATGAGGGAAGCTATTCAAGGGCTATGTCATATATTATAGAGCACACATAAGGAACAAGGCCTTGAAGATTCAAAACTTATTTGTATTGAAGTCATGCCACCCATTTGGGCTATTCGGAGCATCCAACATGACAACAACATAACTGATTATTTTTTGTCACACTTGGGCATGAAATGGGCTGTTTATTGTATCATTTTTTAGACTATTTTTGACCCTATGTTTGATGCCATTTGAGAGGGCTGATTGGCTTATTTTATGTCTTGTTTTTTAACCTTTGTAATAGCCTAAACTTATTTATTTATGACTGATTTTGTTTGGTATTTGGGTGGGCTTGCTTGGGGATTTAATCTAGCCCATTTTTTTAGTGAGTATTTGCTAATAGGGAAGGCTTATTTTCCCTAAATAGAGATATTTTGAACATTTATGAGATTGAAAAGGTTTTCTCTTGAGAAAGTATTCTTCTAGGATTCTTACTAAAATTTAAGATTTATCAAACAGTTTACTCTTTATAGCGTCAAATTTATCACTTATCACTCTCCTTCTACCTATTCTAAAGTATTGCGTAAATATCCTTTTTTTTTTTTTCATCTTTGTTGCTAAATTTTGCTGAATTGGAGAAAGGTCCATTGGCATCTCCAAGGAAGATCACATCAATATATTTTTTTGTAATTTTTATCTTTTATATCTTTATAGTAAATTAACACCCAAGAGTAAATTTTTACACTGTCCAAATAAAGCTTATTTTTGTAAGAGTAATTTTCTAACATTTTATCTAAAGAAGCACTTAAACTATTTGAGAAATTACTATTTAGATTAGAATCGGCCACATATATAGTAAACAAATTTTCTTTATTTATGAAAGAAAAGCAAGATTAGATTA
>JANHAO010030529.1:0-10137 GCA_026873985.1 Saraca asoca
TTATTATCAAATCAATACAGAATGTACAGTCATAGATATAATAGAGCTCAATCACATTGGCCCTAGGGCACCTATCAGACTAACAGATCGAGTGTTTCTCAAATTATCTCCTATGAATGCAATTATATGATTTGGCAAAAAAGGAAAGTTAGCACCATGGTATGTGGGACCATTTAAATTATCAAACGTGTAGGAGTTATGGCATATCAATTGGAATTGCCATCTGAGATGTAGGGAATCCACCTAGTATTTCATGTCTTCATGTTAAGGAAGTACATCCTAGATATATCCCATATTATTAAAGAAGAACCAATTCAACTAGATATCAAATTGACCTATAAGGAGCAACTAGTATTTATTCTTGATCGACAAGTTCAAAAGTTAAGATTAACAGAAGTTTCCATGATCAAAGTGATGTGGGGATGACATAATGAATAAGAAGCTACATGAGAAGTGGAAATTGATATGTGACAAAAATATCCCTATTTATTCAGTAAAAGGCGACTATAATAATTATTTAATATAAAATGTTATCCACCCTTATTTTATGCTCTAGCTAATCTAACCTACTATTGTTGTTTAGAATTCGAGGACAAATTCTTTTAATAAAGAGTTATAATATCCCTGAATTTTTTAAAAATTAATTTTGATAATAAAATAGCTTTTAAAAAATCCAAAAAAAAGGGAGATGAAAATTTTTAAGAATTTTAAAACTAAAAATTTTGAGACACAGAGTGTCCAAATATGATAAAAATAGATTATATGAATTTAATGAATCTTCAGGAGATTCAAATTTTAAATTTGTATGCTTATGGAACAAAATTTGAATATCAAGAAATTAATTTTCAGAAAACTTCAAAAGGATTGAAAGTATGGTTATGAGTGCCTGATGGGTGTAAAATTATAGCTGTTATAAAGGTAATTAGCTTAGTTAATTTGCATTTAAATTTTATGGCACTAGCGATCAGTGAGTACGTCAAATTTGGACTTAAAATTTAGAAAATAGGAGAGTTTATTAACAAGGAAAAGTCAAAGACTTAAGTTGACATTTTCTTTTCCTATTTTGCCTCTCCCTGGTCAGTTCCCTTCTCTTTTTCTTCAACCTTGCCAGGTTGCCTTCATGCAAAGACACACACATACACACACTCCCACCCCCCAATTTGTATTCTATTTTTCCTCTACAACTCTCTTTCTCTCTCTTGAGGTAGGCCTTTATTCTTTCATATTATTTTCTCTTATTTCCATAGTTGATTCCTCTCTTCTTCCTCTTTAAATTGATACTAAGACTTTACTGATTCATGGAGAAAAACTTGAGTTATGAATTTTTAAAATCCACAGTCATTATTCATAACATTGTTTAGCCCATGAATCAACTTGATTTTTCTGGTATTTTAGAGCTTGAATTTGTTAGATATAACTTGTTTTGTTGCCTTGGAACTATAATCTAATTATATATGATTAGTTGAAAAGAGAAAACCTTGGGAAAATCTGAAAATTAATATACTCTTTGTTTTATTCTTGAAGTATAGAAAATTTTGTGAGACTAGTTATAATTTCCTGTTTCAACTATCAAGGTGAGTAACTATTTCCTTTCTTAGGAACTATAATGCATTTCCTACTTGTGATTTATTGAATAATGATAAAGTTGAAAGAAATGGATATTTATGATCTTGTGGTAAAGCTTAAGTTTGAATGGATGGGTTGATATAATGGTTAGACCTCTATTTGAATAGCTAAGTTTTATTCATATTTAAGTGTCCAAAATGTGTTGTGTTGAATTCCTATGAGGTGGTTTAGGATTGCAACTTACTTCCTCTATTTTTCTTCTATCGTCATGTAAATTCCTGCTTGTGTGAGTTAAATTGCAGTTTTTGAACTAGATTCATGATCATGCTTATAGAAATCCGGTCATTTTGTTCTTATGATCCGAATCAAAATTTAAACTAAATTTTTGTGATTTGAATTGAATCTTCCTACCTTATTCTTCAATCCCAATCATGATTCTAATTGTGTTTGTAGTTAGACTTCCTGAATGGTTGCATATTTTGATGAGCATACTTACATTTTTAACTATTCCCCTTGAGTCAAATTGAATCTTTCACACTTGAACCCCTCGATCCTAATCATGATTCTACTCAAATTTTATCCATGATCATGATCATAATTCTGATCACACCTCTAAAATTTTTGCATTCCTTTTAACTTAAAAATTTATTTCTTCTTAGGAGATTCCTAAATTCTTTTTGGACTAATCTCATATGAACCCCAATTAATTCAAGTAAAACAATTGAGAAACCTTAAAAGAATAACTCATGAACTAATATCAATGAATATAATTATTGTATATACATAATCTTATGATAGCAATATTAACAATTTCTATGGTAGTGAGATTGAAATATGTGATCATGAGGCCATTAAAACTCATGATCTGTGTGAATGAATTTGAGACTAAATACAAAGATGTAATGATAATTGATGATAATGAGATGAATTTGATAAGATAAGATGGGGAAAATGAACCACATCCCTAATCTATGCATTCTAATATAAAGAGTGGTATAAGGCGAGAGCCTAGAAGGATAAGGTTGAAATGGAGTAACTAAGAGATTTAAGAGTATTATTTTATTATTGTTTATCTGAATTGCTATCTTAGAACATCTTGAAATGTGATTTCACCATATGTTGAAATTAATAGTGGCTTGAAGCCATGAGAACCCATGATTTGTTATAATGTATTATGAATGATGTGGTCCAAGAATATGTAAAGGTGAGTTTTTCAAAAACTCAATGTCTTGATTAGAGAACCTGGTATATAAATATGGATATACATATGTTGATTATAATTGAAAGAGTTCATAAGTTTGGTAACAATAATCTCACTAAACCCTAGACTCATTTTTCTATGGAAATTTTTTTTTTTCAAATTCTTAAGATAAAGCAATTAAATCTACTTCTAAAAAGTAAGATAAATAATGACCCACCACCATTATAGATAGTTTGCTTGGCATGTTTGAGATTAAAGTGCATTATATAGTTATTCTAAATCTAATAGGCTACGAGGTTCTCCATGAGGTGAAGATCATTCCTCTATAACCTCTAAATGTATTATTAATGATGGTCCTAGGATGGTTTGATCCTTAAGGATCTTCCATCTATGTTTTTGCTAATCTTTTGGAATTGTATATAGCATGGCCATAAGATCCTTAAGGACATAGTTAGTTTAACCTATACTTTTGATTCTTTTCACATTATAGGTTAAATTAATTTTTGTTTTGCTTGTCCTCAAAAGGATATAAGGGGTGTTGAAGAAAAGTGACTCATAAAACTAGCTAGTGTAACATAGGTAGGTTTTGGGTAAATGTTGGGTAACCTTAGATACTGTTAATAAATAGGCATGTGCCTTAATGGGCAATGTCTTTATACATTATTCCAAATATGTATATATATATGTATCTTAAGAAATTACTTTTTCTTCCTATGAGTTTGTGGTTCTATTACCAAATAAATGAACTTAAAACTGTTTAAGAATTATTGAAGCAAGAATAAAAATGCATGATAAATAGGTTATAGGCTAGTGATTATCAGTTGAGAGATTGACACTCATGCTAGTCATGGCCAGAAAATTGGGTCATGCCAATAGAGGTCCCATATGTAGTTCATCAGGGTGGCACTAGTGCATTAAGCTCACAGGCTCCTTAGTTCTTGTCATAGTAGCAACGTGACAAGTTTATGGTCAAGCCTTCTACACCGATATAGGAGAAGCAAGCATAGAGTGGTGTTGATCCATGACCTCCCAGCTTCTCAAACATGGACTTTAGTTTACTTAAGGATTTCTTGGTGGATGCAAAGTAGCAGGGTGATGGACCCCTATGAGATGTAGAGGATGATTTGGCTCTACCTATGTGCACATTCTATGCCAGATGGTGACACCTCCCACAATAAGAGCCATCATAGCACAAGAGAGAGCCCCCAGGAGATCTTATAGGACTAAAATGATGTTTATATATGTATTTGCATGTGATCATATAGACTTTTATATTTCATTTGTACTATTTTAAACATTTGACCTTAGTCATCTATTTTGTATTATTTAGCACACTTTCTTTGCTTATTCATTTAATTTTCTCTCACATTTCAATTCTTTGTTTTCATTATCACCATTGGTATTTATCTCGTATTCTAATTGCCTAATACTCAATTATGCCACTCATTTCTCTTTACATCAAATGTGAATTAAACATATCATAAATTTTCTCAAATCTTAATAAATAAAATGTACAACAATGTTTTCCAAAATTTTCATGCTTTATAGCATAAAATTAACCCAATAATTCTTGTTATATATGATATTGTTTAACTAAACATTTCTCACTTCATGTTGTATAATTAACTAAATATTTCCAGCTTCACATTGTATAACAAGAAAGTGTAAAACATTATTTTTTTTTCAACTATGTTTATGCATGCATTTCTCACCGTATTTTCCAACTACAACAATTTTCACTTTACTTCCAGAATGGTTCAAGTGCAAGGGAGAAGGAGAGGGTTTTATAATCCCTAGGTTGCATTGACCCTGTCAATAGGGCCAGCTTAGTCAGTTTGAACTAAATTTGTCACTTGGTCTAGCTCAGTTAATACATTAACCTGGCTCGTCTAAGGTGGCTTCATTAGTTCACATTGATAGTGTCGGGCTCTACGATAAGGTTGGTGCATATGCAACTATATATGTATATATTGTATTACATGCTAACAAAAAGTAGGGTAGTTTGGAAGTTAGTTACAAAAGTAGGGCATTTAGGTAATTATAATTGAGAATAAGGGTAGTTTGGTTAAAAAAATTGAATGTTATATCTAAAGGGACCAAATATGAGCAATGTATATATTAGGAGGATTAAAACTATAATTAAAACTTCTTTTTTAAGGGATTTTTGTAGGTTTCAAAAGTATAAAAGAAGTTAGTGCATGTTCCTAAACTAGGTATTTGTTGACTAGTGCCTTTAAGAAATATTTATTACACATTGGAAATTATATTTACAAAGAAAAACATATGCAATTTGTTATGCTTTCAATTAAAATAATAAATGTCTTTTAGCTATCAATTTATAGGACAAAAATACCTTCAATAAAATTAATTACTAAAAATATAAGGAACAACTTTTCATAACATAAAACATCTAACAGACCTATTTAGCTGGGCAATTGGTACCACTAAATATTGGTTAAGGACCATATACTTGGTTTATCATATACACATTAGAAGTTTCCACTATTTGAGAGTCATCATCCATTCTATTGTTTGCAATTTTTGATAAATAGGTGAGTATAACCTGAATACTTAGTGAATAAAGAGTCTTCACCTCACATTTGGTTGGAAAACTTTTGGTCATACATATAAGTATAAAGCATACCACATATACTCACACATATCAGACCTATCTGGTTGGGCAACTAGTATTATTAAAGATCAGTCAAGGACCATATACCTAGTTCATCATAAAACATTAGAAGTCTCCATTATTTAAGACTTGTCATCCATTTTATCATCTGCATGTTATATAAAAGGGTGAGTACAACCCAAGTCATTCAATAATCCTATCGTGACATTCATGTATGCATCATACTTAATTCCTTTCCATTTTAAGCATACTAATCTACACTAATGACAAGAAGGTAGTAAATCTCATATTATTAGTGGCTACACTAGGTAGTAAACAATGGATTGATAGGGTCTTTCAATGGCATAGTTTGCTATGGATAACATGTTACTTACCTATCCTGCAAGGTGAAACATTTACACACATATACAATTAAACACAAGTTTAGTAATTAAAAGGATAAATGATGAAGTTGTATGATCCTTAGCCATACCATATATTGAATGCCCTTTATGATATTCCATATAATTTGTGTTCCTTTTAAGACATAATATATAATATGTATGCCTCCAATGACATATTGTATGATTTGTGTGCCCCCAACGACACACTGTACATATGTATGTCCCTTTCAACATATTGTATATGTCATTGGCTTACTTGCTTCACAGTAACAACCTATTAAGGACATATAAATTCTTTTATGTTATCTTGCTAGTGTACATAGATTCCCCTTATTTACTTAAACTAGTCACAATCACATGTATAATTTTTATCTTATATCTTACTTGCAACTTTCCTAATCTACTACTACTAGATTAGTTCTTCCTCTATTTCATGAGTTCAATTATGAACATTAATTAAAGTTTAACTTTATTCACTTTCTAAAATAATTATGAAAAAGTCAGAATTCTATATTTATCTAACCAAAAGTTGACTTCCAACTCTGATCTAGTCCACCCACATATACTTTTAATATGTATTACATGTATATCACATAATCATATAACAACATACTCAAACAATTGATCTTAATACTTCTAAGCTAAGATCTAATCCTTTGTACACTCATATGCCTTATTCCTGTCTTACTAGCACACAAAAAACATCTGGTTCTTTTGAAAATAAATAATATCACTTCATATGAAAAAGAAGCAAGTCAAAGTAGAAACTTCCATTCACCTGATAGATAGAGTTCTCTCGTACAGTTCTAAATCATTAGTTTGATTAATTATCAAGCCTAAGTTGTTATGAATGTGAATATTGCAAAATAACAAGAATTCACTAAATAAAAATAAGAATATAACATCAAGAGGCTAAAACTAAGATAAATTAGCTATTAGTTTAATCGATTTACCTTAGATTCAAACTTCTAGGCTAAAAATGCAAAAATAACCTCCTCTGGTAGAGTTTTAACCTTCAAGGAATTCTTACTCATCAAAAAGGGTTTAATTCATGATTTAAGGTTTGTTAAATTTATATCTGTCTGTACCCTGCCAATCAAATGACCATAAGTGATAGGTCGACATGGAACAAGTGATGGATTGATTGGTCTAAGTCAGGATCACCCTCTTGACCCAAAACCCTAGTCCATCTAGTTTCATGGTCCAATTCCATCTTGTTTTTGAAAACCAATACAAACTGTCCTAAGTTAAAGCCATACTCACTTATTGGAGTGTCATAGGACATTCCCTTGCTCTATGACCTGGATGATTGCATCAAAAACACCTAGTCAAGTCTCTCCTACAAGATCTATAATGATTTTTGTTGCAAATTTTGCATCATGGCATGTTAGCATTAAAATTCCCCTAACTCTAGGATGTATTCCTTCCCTGGAATGGAACGGAAATGATTGAAACTAATTAACCTCCCATATTCCTTCTTGTAGGTGGATTTTGTGACTAGGATGGTCTTACAAAATTTCTTTTCCACCCACTAAGGGGTGTTCCATGAGCTAAAGTTGATAGCCTACTTAATGCAATATTAGTTCCACCAGAAGCAATTTTTCTTTCATGGTGCTCTTTGGACCTTAATTCCATCCATAAGGCTTGGTTCATGGCTTGCTAATACGTTGTGTCCAGATCAACTTTAACATAATCAAAATAGTAGTCATAGAGCCCTTGTACAAATCTTTCTACCTTTATAGCTTTATTAAGAATCAAGTGAGTAGCATATTAGAAGAGTCAAGTGAATTGAGTATCATACTCACTCATAGATAGGTTCTCTTATTTCAAATTTTCAAAGCTCTAAGCATTCACTTGTCAGACACTAGGAGGGAGAAATCTATTAATGAAAATTTCTTAGAACATCACCTAAGTCAATGGCTCTGCATTAGTAACTTGCTCTTTAATAGCTCCAACGTATCAGTAATATGCTAGATCATCAAATTGATACCTACCTATTCTATCAATAAGGGTTCAGGACATTACAACATCCAACTATATCTTTTGATTTGATCCAAAAAAGGGTATGAGTCTACAAAAGAATCCGTTCTTGCATATTAGGGTGGCTTCAATTTTAGAAATTTATGAATAATCCTTAACTTATTCTCTTGCACATTCATATCAACAGGAGTTTCGATCTCTTTCATTTCATCTACTCCTATCAAATTCTTTATTCTATCTCGATTTTGCTTTTAAGCTAATGCATGTACTAGGTAATTTATTGCCTATTGAACTAGGTTTTTCATCCACTGAGGGACCTCAAGATTATCGTTAGCTTCACGACATGGACTACTTCATCCAATAAACAAGCTTCTATTGCCAGACTCAGATTCTTGGCCTTTTTGCATTCTAATTCTCACCATAATCTACATTATAAAATTAATCAAATTCTCAAGACATACAAAATTTCCAATTTAACTTTGTTGACATGAACACATGTATCATCAAGTCAACATAAATGGTATCAGCAATACGTGCTCCTAGGTGCACACATGCTATTGGTATTGTTACCATTAACACTTGATGAAACCACTAACACCATAAGACTTTAAATAACTTTAGATGTAGGCTATACTCATAGGTTTAGCCTAAATTATTGCTCTGATACCAAACATGTCATGACCTAATTTTTCCTAATCATTACCGTCATGAATATTAACCCTTTATTGATAGTCATCAATTTTATCATAGATTTCTATTCATGTGTGTCCCTATATTCCTATTCATATTCACTTGAATTCCATTGGTTGGTAGAAAGGTTATAAACTTTAGAAAAAAAAAGGGGAGACCAATGGAATATATACATATTTTATTATTTGCATAGGCATTGCCTAACAGGTATATGCTAGTTTGATATACTGTCCCACAAATTTGCTATTGGTTTCTAAAAAAAAAAAAATCCAACATCTACCTAATCTAGGAGTCATTTCCATGCCACCTTATGACCTTTCCAAGGCAAGGCAATCAAAAAGTTAGATTAACCTATATTTTATCATAAATCCAAAGCATAGGTTAATATTGTTGAGCCTTGTGGCCCTTCTGTTTACCAATTTTCAAAAAGAAGTTAGCAAAATACATAGTTTAATGGTAGACCTCTGATAACATAATATTTCATGCATTTATTTATCCTTTCACTTAGAATTTTAAGAGCCAAAATGATTTACTTCCAGCTGTGTTAGTGTGCATTTATGATTTGGTGCCAATTGGAATCATTTTGGAAAATTTTGCATAATTGGCCGTTTTGAGTAGTTTCTGTAATCTGGCCATATCTTGAGCTACACTTGTCCAATTGATGTGATTCTTGTATTGGAGAAAAGATAAGAGAGAGATCTACAACTTTCATGAAGACCTCCAAGGCTGAATCACATGATTGGCTACTTGAATTTGGAATTGAATTTAGAATCAAAATATTGTCTCAGACCTATCCCAAGTAGCCTAACCTCTGAACATTTAGTAGATCATATCTAGAGATACACAAGTCCAATTTAGGTCAAATTAAGCCTAAATGGAAGATAAGACATAATTTCACATTTCATATGAAGACTTCCAGAGCTGAAGAGATCAAACTAGGCGTGAAAAATGGACTACAATTTGGTGATAGAATGCTGATAAAATGGGTTGCAGTAGAACTGGACTTTTTATGGCCCCAATTGGAATGCACTTGAGCCCATTACACCATCCTTTAATCCAACACACACTTAGCTAGCTAGAGACTTGTAAGTCAACAGAAGAAGCAAAGAAAGCAGTCTGTAAATGGGCACAACATGTAAGACAGAGGCAGGAAGCAATCAGATAGCTTTCTACCTACTCCCACTAACCATGCAGTCAACTTCTCTTCTACCCGGGGCAAGGCCATTTAGTTTGGGTCTTCTTAGTTCAGTTTTTAGCTTAGTTTTAGGGAGTTCTTAGTGCAATTTCTAGTAGCATTAGGTTAGCTCATTTTTCTTTCTTTTTCCTTGTAGTTTTCAGCCTCCATGGAAGGCTAACTTTGTAATCATCCAAGGGTTAACACTTAAAGATCAATGCTGAGATTCTGGTATCATTTTTCCATTCATTTGTTTGTTATTTCTCATCCTTTAATCTTTGTTTTTATTATGATATCTGAGTTGAATGGATCCATTTAATTTAGGTATTAATATGGTTATTGAGATCTTGATAATCACCTTTAGAAGAGGATAGAAAAACCAAGCAATGCATTGAGATTTCATAGATTATTTGTGGCTGAGTTCTGATTAGACTTATTAATCATTTTCAAGGATCCTTGTTTGTGATTTTAAGCCATAGAAATGATTAACAATTGAATGAACATTTAGTAA
>JANHAO010030530.1:0-10126 GCA_026873985.1 Saraca asoca
TTTTGCACCAAATACACAAAATTTACAAGTGATATAAATCAAGATACACGTGTATACCAATCTCCAACGAGATAAGGGCAAGATCTAAACTTATTCCACTTTCTTAGATTAATTCTAACTTGTCTGAATTGGGACCGACAACTTATAATTCAGAGCATATATAGATTGCATCCTAGAACCCACTGAAGAACCAAATGATTATCAGGACCACATACCTTTGGCCAATCCCCAAAAATATCAATAGAAAAAAATTCTCTTTGTTTGTAGTTCTCCCACTATATCAATCTATCCATCACACCCTTTTCTGTTATGGTCTTATTTTGTCATTTAATACAGTTCCATAACCTACACATTGCTTATTCAAGTCAACTGCAAAAAAGCCAGCAAAGTCAATGACTTTCCTCCATTCTTAACGGTTGAATTTAATTTACGAGATTTGGATAAGTTTGACTTCATGATGACTAATTTGACTTGTAATCGAGTTTGATTTCAAAGGCATTAAAGACACAGAAAACAATTTTTTTAAAGATCATATGCACGATATACCAACCAACTTTGGTGAAAGAAGTGTAAGAATGACTTCAACTGAGAAACAAAAGGAAGTAATTCATCTCAAAGCAAGAAGATTTTAAAAATCTAATTACCTTGTCTACTCCCTCCATTCCTCATCACCTTGCACCATTTGCTATAAAAAATGGTCCTTGCATTTGTAAATTTAAAAACTATTTAACAAACAAAAAATTCAGAAGGAAAAAAATCATATCATGAAGAGCTCGCATGAAGCATTCTCAATCATAATTTTGTAATTTTCAAACACTATGAACATGTTCATCTATAAATCTGTCGATTTTCATATCTTCGACAATATAGTAAAGTAATGGAATCAATTGTTGCATCCAAAGCTTCAAGTTTTAGTATTTAAAAAAAAAACAAATAGAGATAATGTCATTTCACTACATCTAATACTATTGTTGGTGTTTTTAAGACCATACAAATGGGCTAGCAAAAATCCAACAAGCGAGTCCAAATGAAGGAGGTCCAGCTTGCTTGGAACCCGAGGTCGCTAATCATAGCATCAAATCGCCATCCACGAGCTCGGAGCAAAGGACCAGGCTGAAGCTACAGTACTAGCTCATTATAAGCTCTAGCTCACTAAAGCCAGCTGCCTCAACTATCTCCCAAAACAACAGATCGTCTAGCACAAGCCCCAAGTCACCAAATGAACGATCCAGGCATGGGAATAGAATCCCAAAGTCCAGTCAACAACTAGAGGTACATGTTCTCAACCAATAACTTAAGCAGCAAATTGTCTAGCATTTATTGCTCAATACAGCTGAAAAGACAAATTTATAACTTGTCAAATTACATTTGTAACCCCTTATGTCTTTATAAATTGAGGGTTAAACCATTATATTAGGGGGAACTCTATGAACAAACACTTGTATTCTACAATTTGTATTGAGAAATAAAATCTATCATAAACGTAAAAATTCAAACAAAGGATTTTAGGCAAATCACACTAAAAAATATCTATTGTCCTCTCCCTGTTCTTCCTCTTCTTCCTTTGCTTTCTACATCTGCATCCTGTTTACACAACCAGATTGCAGTTTAATGGTTCAAGAACTTATTTTGATTGATTGGATTTGGTTCTACCAAATTTCACCGTCAACAAATATTAATTCAAATTTCAAAGAAAATGATTTAACAAATTTTAGAGAGACCATCTATAATGATCCCTAAGTCCATATAACCAAAAAAAAAAAAGAAAGAAAGAAAGAAAGAAAAACAATTAAGTACAAAAGATAAAACCCCATTAATTTAAACCTTGTGCGTGAACCATAGTTCTTCTGAATCCCAAAAATTAGTATGAAAATCCCAAAAGAGATATGAAGATGAAAACAAATAGCAAAACTTAGAAGTTTTTATAAAAATCTCAAAATAACTAGTAAAGTAAGATGCAAACTGCAAAACCTATAAGGACTAATCTGGTTAGAGACGTGGAAATGTAAAAAGAAAAATCACAAAACATGAGATGGTGATTGTAAAGCCAAAAACAAAAATAATAAAAATAAAAATAAATTTTGGTAATTAAAAAAAAAGGAAATAGAATCAACCTCCTTAATATATATATATATATATATAAAGGGCTATAGATAAATAATTTAAATAAAAAGATAATTAACAATTATTTTTTTAATAAAAATTTGAAGTTATAAACAAAGTAATATAGTAAAAGAATTTAGAATTTTCATATTTATAATGTATAGCCGCCACCAAAGAGCGATGGCTTTCATAAACTCAAGTGCGTGTTTGTTTTTGTCCGTTGAATTTTTTAATATTATTTAAAAAAGAAGAATTTATGTTGATAATGAAGTTAATTTGTTGTAAAGTGAAATTTTTTTTTCTTTAGATGTCTGTCAGTTATTAGGAGTTGGGTGAAAAAAAAGAAAAAGAAGAAGAGATGAAAAAAGAATGGGCAATATTTCAGGGTCCGTTAACAAATGCATGAAATGCCTATTGCAAGGCCATCAGAACTGGCCCTTTCAATTTCAGAGCTCGTTAGGCTGCAGACAGTAGCAGCCAAAGTTTTTTTGACTTATGGCTATGGCCATTCATTGTGTATTGATCACGTTTTCGTACTTTCATTTTTATTTTTTTCTTTTTTTCTCTCCTTAAAATCTTAACCAACTAACTTAATACTAACATAATAGAAACTAAATGATTTGTGTTACAATATTGGATATACTTGATAAAGCATTAAATTTATCAGTTTATTATATTATATTCTTTTGCTTAAGTCTGCATGGATACACTATTTTGAAATTAAAGTAATCAAATAAGTGATTTTGTTCGGACTAGTTTGTTTTGTTTGAATCAATATGATCGATGTTATTATTTACTATAAATTATAAGCAATGATATTTTTGTGATAATATGTTTTTAAACAATTTATTTTTATATCATTATTTTGCATGATTGTAAATCCTTTTATGAAAAATTAATTGAACATATCATGAGGCACTTATTTAAATTGTAATTTTTCATTGAATTTTGAAACTTTATCAAAGATGAAACATTGATAAATTCCAGAAATTTGTATATATTGCATTTATTGACTCTAACCTAATTAGCATGTAAGTTTGAAGTCATCTAAGAGATAGTACCTAAAATTTTATTAGTCTATTATGAGACGTATCTACAATTTTAATCTTGACCAGGGCCTGCTAATGGAAGGGTACACTAGTCATTGTTTGATCAAATATTAAATATATGTCAGAACTATGAGCCTTCTTTATTTGAAATATTTATATAGCTTTTGACACGATTTTCATATCATAACAAGTATATATTATGATATCTTGCTTGCATGAATATTTCCTTTTGTTATATAATTATATGTGTGTGTTTGTGTATTTCTCATGCTTGGGTCCACTAGTGGGGACATAATTACTAGCTAAACTATCGAGCTTATTAGTTTTCCATATCAAGTGATGACTTTCATAAATCTATAGACCAAAAAGATTTTTGGGCATAGTTAATATTTTGTTACTGTTAGTTATTTGTCATTTGTTTTGGTTAGTTTTGTGAGATTTTGTATTATATCTTGAGATACTTATATTAAGGCATGAGTTAGACTATTTTCAAATTTTGCATTTGGGGTAAAGAACAATTTTATTGGCATACTATATTTTAGATAAAAATTCTCATGGTTGTTATATATTAAAATTGAAATTTGTTAAAGCCTGGCGTATGTGTGGACCAATGTTCAGAAAATCAAATCAAATTGGCTAGTTGAACTAGGAATTGGTATGTATAATGATTTACCTCAACTATGAAACCATTTTTTTGGTCAAAATGGATTAAACCAATCAAAACCTACTTGAATCGGACAAATCGGTGAATCAAAATTGGTTTTCAAAAATCGCTTGATTTTTTTTTTTTTACATTTTGCCTTAAAATTAGATTTTATTGTATTTTTTAATTGTAAAATAAGTTTTTGAAAGATATACTAAATAAAAAGTCCACAACTATAATATTTTGTTAATTATTAACATCTTATAGAACTTATAATGATTTTTATTTGCTATATTTATGAGTTCTTACATATTACAAACTGAAATTTATAAATTATATTATATGTTAATTATTTTTTATATATATTTTAATTTAATATTTTCAATTCCTTAATTATAATGTTATCTAGTTTAACCATTGGTCAACCAGTCAAACCAATCAAATCTTAACCCAATAGCTTTCCTAATTGATGTTTGATCCAATTTTTAAGATAATGGTGTGCACAAACCTACACATTGTAGTGTTATCACGTATTTATTCCACATGTTGGACTTTAGGGTGTGACAATTTATTGGTATCATAACTTGGTTTGAAAAATAAATCTTCAAAAGGTTTTAGTGCGATTAGTCACTTACATTTTGCTGCACTGGGACTACTCTATCCTTATTGCTAAGGATATTTTCCTTTCAATGATATATGCATTATGTGCTTGTAGGTTAATATAGATGCTAGAAACACATGTAATGGTAAGGATAATAGTAATATCGCCATTGGTTAACTTCAGCATGGGTGTGAGAATAGGCAAGGAAGGGGACAAGGTAGACAAAGGGGACATACAAATACATTTGAGTTGTAC
This sequence comes from Saraca asoca, assembly GCA_026873985.1. Taxonomy (NCBI): domain Eukaryota; kingdom Viridiplantae; phylum Streptophyta; class Magnoliopsida; order Fabales; family Fabaceae; genus Saraca; species Saraca asoca. The sequence continues at coordinate 4,652 of JANHAO010030530.1, forward strand.
AAACATTAGTGGAAGCCTTACAAAATAATCAGGCTCAAAGGCGTGGCCAAGACATAGAATTATTTAAAAAAATAAATCCTCCTTCCTCTAAGTTTGTTAAAAATCCAACTGAAGCTAAGACTTGGATTGAAGAAATGGAAAAGAGATTTGCAATTATATAAGGTGCATGGATGATGAGAAAGTTGATTATGCTACTTACATGTTACATAGGGAGGCATATAAGTGGGGGAAGGGAATTAAGAGAAACTTTGAAAGTGACATGACTAATTATACATGGATGTTTAAGATGTGTTCCTTGAGAAGAATTTCCTTCAAATAGTTCAAGATAGGATGGAGAGAGAGTTTTCAGACATGAAGCAAGAAAACACATATGTTATTGAGTATAAGAAGGAGTTTATAAGACTTGCAAATTATACTTCGATATTGTAACAACTAAGAGTGGTAGAGTAAAAAGGTTTCTAGATGGGCTATATCTAAAGATCCATGAAGTGGTAGCACCTTTTTAGCTAACCACCATCAGGCTATATGGATAAGGCCTTAGTCATAAAAAAACAACTTTAAAAGTCCATAAAGGAAAAAGAAAAAGAAAAATGAGTTAAGAGAGCAATGCAACCTAGTAAGCTTAATGAGGATGATAGGAGGAAGAAAATTTTCTTCCAAAAATCCAATTAAAGGAATTAACAAGCTCGTTGTGAACATTATGACAGCAACCATTCTATTAGTGTGGGTTACAAGCATACACGAATGCTTTCGCTATTGGATGTCAAGGCATCGAATTGCATAATGTCTAAAATTTAATCACATAGGTGTGCCTTAGACACTACAAGCTTTATCAACACCTTAATATTATCATTTTATAGTTAGGACATAACCTAGAAATCAAGAGATAAAACCGAATACACAAAGGAGGTTGCATGCTTTAACTTACCCAAAGGTTCATAATTCTAAAACTATAGTGACAAGTAATTTATATTATCTTATAAATCTCTACTATTAATTAATTTTCAGTGCACAGGGTTAGAGCTTTATACAAGTTAGTAAATTTACTTTTGTACCTATATATTGATGCATTAGGTAACATTCTGATGGGCTTTACGTATGCCTTTGTTCTGTTTGATACGGGTGCAACCCATTCATTTGTATTATCTGAGTCTATCCACAAAATTGCTTTGGATACGAAGCCTTTGAACTCTTTATTCAGTGTAGACACTCCAATTGGAAGTATGTTAGTTACGAATAGTATATGTAAGTCATGTGTAGTCAAGATCAATAACAGAAAACTATGCATATATTTGCTTGTATTTGATATCCACAATTTTGATGTTATTCTTGGAATGGATTGGTTGGCAACTTATTATACTTTTGTAAATTGTTGAAAAAAACAAAAACAAAAAAAAAGAGGTCAAATTTGAAATTCCTGACTAATAAGAGTTTATCTTTGTTAAGAGTGCAAATAAGATATACCCTTTGTTAATTTCAGCATTCTAGGCAATAAGAATGTGAAAAAGTGGTTATATAGGTTATCTTGCATCAATCAAGGACACCATGAGTGGTAAGATAAGCTTGGGTGAAATCTTCATAGTGAAAAGGTTCCCTCATGTCTTTCCAAATAGGCTCTCTAGTATACCACCAAATAGAGAAGTGGAGTTTATGATTGACCTGATCCCTAGAACAGGGCTCATCTCTAAGACCTCTTATAGAATGGCTCCAATTGAACTAAAGGAGTTAAAAAAAAAATCAATTAAAAGAATTAGACAACAAAGGTTTTATCAGACCCAGTGTTTCTCTATAGGGTGCACCAATCTTATTTATGAAGAAGAAAGATAGATCAATGTGGTTATGTATTGATTATCATGAGCTAAATAAGGTTACAATGAAGAATAAATACCCATTACCCTAAACCAATGATATATTTGACCAATTATAAGGGGTAGTAGTGTTTTCTAAGGTCAATCTTTAATGTAAATATCATTAAATGAAGATAAAGGAAAAGGATGTTCGTAAAACAACTCTTAGAATGAGGTATAGACAACTATGAATTTATGGTCATGCCTTTCAGGTTGACCAGCACTCTAGTAATGTTCACGGACCTTATGAATAAAGTGTTCAATCTATTCTTGGACCAATTTGTTGTGGTCTTTATTGATGATTGATCTATTTTAAAAGTATAAAGGAACATGAGAATCACTTAAAAATTGTTCAACAAAAGTTTATAGATAATAAATTTATTGTTTGAAGTATCTTTTCAAGGACATATCATAGCTAAAGATAGAGTTTTAGTATATCCTAAAAAATAGATTTATTCGTGAATTGGGGAAAACCAACATCAGTATTTGAGATTTGAAGTTACCTGGGACTTGCAGGTTATTATCAATGGTTTGTCAAAAGATTTTCTTCTATTGTAGCACAATTGGCTCGCCTAACTTGAAAAGGAGTCAAATTTGAATGGTCTAGTGAGTGCAATGATAGCTTCCAAACACTTAAATATCATTTAATCATTACTCTTGTTCTCATCATTCCCACTAGGAATTAAGGTTTCATTATTCATAGTGATGCTTCTGAGCATGCTTTAGGGTGTACTTTAATGCAAGGTCATAATGTGGTGGCTTATGCTTCTAGATAACTTAAACCCTAAAAACAAAACTATCTTACAAATGACTTGGAGTTAGTTATTGTGGTCTTCACTCTTACGATATGGAGGCATTACTTATATGAAGTGTAATGTGAGATATATACTGATCACAAAAGTCTAAAGTATTTGTTCACACAGAAAGAATTAAACATGAGACAAAGAAGATGGTTAGATTTGCTGAAAGATTATGACTTTATAATTCATTATCATCCGAGAAGGCTAATGTGGTGGCAAGTGCTTTGAGTAGAAAGTCAGTTGGAAATCTAGCTTATATGCTTGCCACACAAAAACACATCTTGGAGGACATGAAAAGATTAGATTTAGAGGTAAGGATTAAAATGTCAGTGGCACAATTTTTGCATGTCTTAAAATAGAGCCTACTTTGATTAAAAGAATTAGGATGAACCAAAGTAATGATACTTACTTGCAAAAAATCAAGCATGGGATGGAATTTGGTGGTCAATCTATTTTTGTCATACATAATGATGGGTCTTTAAGGCTTGGAAGAAAAATATGTGTTTCTAATAATGAAGAATTAAAGAAAGAAATTTTGACTAAGGCATATAGCTCGAGATATACAATACACCTATTAGGTACAAAAATGCATGGAAACTTATGGAAAAAATTTTGGTGGAATAACATGAAGAGAGAAATAGCATGGTTTGTAACCCATGGCTTAGTGCATTAGCAAATTAAAGTAAAACACCAAAAACTGAAAAAAGAGTTACAACCACTCCCAATCCCTGAGTGGAAATAGGAACATGTGACTATGGATTTCATAGTGGGCCTCCCTTGAGGATCTAGTGGATTTAATGTTATTCAGATTGTTGTGGACCACTTGGCTAACTCTATTTATTTTGTTGCTTATCGAGTTGCTGCATCCTTAGAAAAATTAGCTAAGTTATATGTTCAAGAGATTATAAGACTACACAGTGCTCCAATACCTATTGTATGTGATAGATATCCAAGATTTGTGTCTCCCTTTTAGGAGAGTCTACACAAAAGCACTAGAAACAAAATTGAATTTTAGCACAACTTATCACCTTTAAATGGATGGTTAATCTGAGTGCATAATCCAAATACTCAAAGATATGTTGTGAGCATGCATCTTGGACCTAAGAGGCTCTTAGAACAGCCACTTGGCATTATTAGAATTTGTATATAATAATAGTTATCAATGTATGATACAAATGGCACATTATGAAGCATTATATGGTCGATGGTGCAAAGTTCCAATATGTCGAAATGATGTGGGAGAAAGAAAATTTTCAAGACCCAAGATTCTTCAACAAATGGAGGAAAAAGTCAAATTGATCGAAAAACATATTCTCGTAACACAAAGCAGACAAAAAAAGTTACGCCAACAATAGAAGATGACTATTGAAGTTCAAGGTGGGTGATCATTTCTTTCTAAAGGTGTCACCTACCATAGGTGTTATGAATTTTGACATTCATGGCAAATTGATTCTAAGGTTTATAGAACTTTCCAAATATTAGATAAAATTGGTGCAATAGCTTATCGACTTATGTTACCATTGCCACTAGCGAGTGTTCATAATGTATTTTAGATCTCCATATTAAGAAAATATGTACCAGGCCCAAGTCATGTTAGACTACCAACATATCCATTTTCAACCCAACCTTTTTTACAAGAAATACGTCGTAAAAATTGCTGATTCAAAAGAACAAGTTCTAAGGTACAAGACCATTAGATATGTTAAAGTACAATTGAGCAATCACTCAAAAACAAAAGCTACTTGGGAACTCGAGAATGAAATAAGAAGCAAATATGTTTAGCTTTTCAATATTCAAGATTAACTAAGTTTATAGGACTAAAGTTCTTTTAAAAAGGGAATGATGTAAAGTCACCAATAATAATAATAATAATAATAAATAAATAAATAAATAAATTTTGATCATTAAAAAAAGAAATGTGATAAACCTTCTTAATATATATATATAAAGGGTTATAGATAAATAGTTTAAATAAAAAGATAATTAACAACAATTTTTTTTAATAAAAATCTGATGCTATAAATAGAAAAATATAACAAGAGAGTTTAGAATTTTTATATTCATAGTGTATAGCAGCCGTTAAAAAGTCATGACCTTCTTGAACTCAAGTGGGTGTGTGCTTTTCTTTGTTGAATTTGTAAATATGTTTTAAAGAAGGAAGAATTTATTTTGACAGTGGAGTTGATTTGTTGTAAAGTGAATTTATTTTCTTTTAATTGTTCGTGAGTTATTAGGATTCAAGTGAAAAGAAGAAGAAGAAGAAGAAATGTAGAAAAGAATGGACATTGTCTCACAGTCAGTTGAATGATGCATAAAACCCTCTTACAGGGCAGAATTGACCCTCTCTATTTCCTAGCTTTTTAGGCTGCAGACAGTCAGAGCCAACAGCCAAAGTCTCTGACTTTTGGCTGTGGCATTGCACTAATCACGTTTTCATACTTTTTTATTTTTCATTTTTTTCTCTGTATAAAATTTCAACCAACTAACTTAGGTGACGTTTGATTGAGTAGAATGAATAGTAGTGGGAATAGAAAGAGGAAAGGAAGTGGGAATGAAAAGGAGAATGGAAGTCTATTACTTTGTTTGATATGTCATGGGAATGATTAAGGTAATGTGCACTGTTTAGTATGAGAATAAATTAAAAGAATAAAAATAGAGTGTAAATAAAAAAATTAAATTATTTTTAATAAATTAAATATTAATATAAAATTAATTTATTTTAATATATCAATAATATTAATAATTAAAATATTATATTAAATATTAATTTTTAATATAATATATATTTACATATTAAAAATTAATATATTAAATTAATATTAATATAC
>JANHAO010030531.1:0-10122 GCA_026873985.1 Saraca asoca
CGTTGGAATTCAATCAACTATCGAAGCGCGCCGTATTACTTAATCTGTTTCAATTATTCCAACGGATAACTAGCCGTTGGAATATTCGTGGGAGAATTCCAACAGATTTTCCTACGGACATATTAATCCGTTGGAATGTCACCAACGGACCGATAGTCCGTGTGAAAATCTGTTGGAATATTCCAACGGACATATAGTCCGTGGGACAATCCGTTGGAATTCTCCCACGGATATTATTCCGTTGGAAAATCCGTTTTAATATTCCAACGGATAAAATCCATTGGAATATTCCGTTAGAATTCCGCATTTTTCTTGTAGTGATTGTTCGTGTAAAATGTAAATTAAAGAACTTCTTTTCCGTTCTTTCTCCTAATTTATTCACTAATTAATAATATAAGAACTAATTTTTATAAAAAAGAAAAAGAATATCTATTAAGAATTTTTTTCCTATATTATGTGTTTGCGGGCAATAAGTTTGGTTATATTTTCTCTTTTTTAAGTGAATAGCAACTCATTTTCATCTATAAAATCTTTGCATAGTTTTGAATTAAATAATTTTGAGAGGCTTTAAAATGCTCAATAATCGACGAATCTTGATCAGAACCTTATGGTTGAATAACTTTTATATGCTTGCAGCCAAGCAACAATTTATTGAGCACATACTAAAAGGAGTCGTATAATCTAGCATGTAACCTAGTTTCTTATATTAAAAAAAATATATTTTTTTCATAATATATACATAGTAATAAATCAAATTAATTTTCAGTTCTTGAAAAATATACAATATCTCATCTATGTTAAATTTTTTGAACGAGCTACACTATAAAAAATTATGGATTTGGTGGCAATTCCTTGCGGCAGTTATAATTAAACGCCACTAACATGAGTGCACAGTGGCGGTTAGAAACCGCCATTAGGTCATTATCAATGACGGTTATAATCGCCGCTGCATCACCGCCAACCAGCGGTCATTCCGGTGGTTACTTAGAAACCATTGCAATTCTGATTGTGGCACACTTGGAATTGCAGCGGTGTGAGAAACGCCAAAGTATGACTATCGCGATGCTGTTTGTGGCCCTTGGAATTGCGGCGGTTTGAGAGACGTTAAAATAAGATATGGTGATGGTTTGGAACTGTTAATAAAAGTGATTTTAACTGTTACAAATACCCTTTTTATATAGTATTCACAGTAAATATCAATTTTTAATAAAATTATTGCTAAATACAATTTTTAATGACGGTTGTGTCTAAATCATCACTAAGGATGCGTTGCATACTAAAATGTCATCGTATGTATTCTCTTTGCAAGAGTCCTAACTTCTTTAGCTCACTCCCAAATTCTTCCTTTCTCTGATTCTGTGCTCTCATACCTTCTTCTATTTTTCTCATTTAGCTGTCCTAAGACCTTCTACGCAGCTGATCTCATCTTGAAGTTAGCAACTTTAGCATTTTTTGAAGGTAAGTTCTTTTTTCATTTTTTCTTCTTCAATGTCAAATCAGAAGTTGAGAAAGTTTCTGTGAGGAATGATAGGTTTAAACTTAGTTTTTTCTTAAGAGAAATCTTTCCTTTTGGGCTGCTTGCCATTATTATATGTATGTGACACAAGAGAAAAAAAAAGTTTGCCAATTTTTTTTTTAGCTGATGCACCTTTTTTTAGATTGTATATTTATGTTTTTTTGGTGCTGTCTGCTGGTTATTTTGCTACTAGATATATTTTTATTACAGAGATTTTTGAAAAATCACATTACAAGATTTTTGGGGTAAATTATTCCATAAGCAATATAGATTTCTTGATATAAATTTTATAAGTTGACACCAATAAAGATGGAAGTAGGTCATTTGGTGGGGGGTTTCATTAATAGTGGACCAAACTAATACTAGAAAGAATGACGATCATAGCACATAGACTGCCTTGTTATTTTGGTTGATAGTGTGTGTGGATTTTAAAATTGCCTTTTTATTTTCTTTATGGTTCTGATAGAATTTGCTATTCTGGAAGAGCAACTGAGTGATAAATTTAAAGTGTTGGGTGTTGATTATTAGATTGCATTCATAGAAATCCTATTGATAGAAGGCGGACCAATTATTTAGTTCTGAACTACTCAATCAATTGCTAGTATAAATAAACATGCAATAGCTAGAAACAAGTTTCGATTCTAAGAATGGTTGCCTTATAGGAAGACTACTTGTTTTATGTGCAATAAATTGTGGTGTGTATGAGAAACTTTTAGATGGCATTTTAATGACTTGGCCTGAGACATTGGGAAAGGGGCCTATGAAATTTTATTCTCTCCTTTTTCTCTTCATAGCATCGCTAGATATTGTTTAATTATACATTCTGATCTCTACTAGGATCCAATAAAAGTAGCTTCAATAGCAGTGTAGCTGACCAACAAGTGAGTCTGATTTTCCTTCCGTTGTTTGCACAAATATTTTCCTCTTGTGCTTTCTTTAACTGAGAAGGAAGTAACTGATTTCTTTTATGTGAAAAATAATGCTTAAATTGCTATATTCTTTATTAACTTCAAACATACAATGGAAAATCTATGATTGGGATATGGTTTTTGGTACATTTATATTTGCTTCTTGAATCATAATATCTTAGATCATAGCACATGGACTACCTTTTTATCCTCACTTGATGCTCCCAAATAAGGTCTTTTGTAGAAACTTTGAGAGCTCCTCCTTGTTTTGATTAAGTAGGGGAGGAGTCTACTACTACCATTTGGTCCAGTTTTTTATTAATACCACGTTTTTTTTCCTTTGCTTGAGCCATATTTTTAGGTTTTCTCACTCCACTGTATATCTGCTCTTATGTGCTGCATATATCATTACCTGTGCTTTTCCTTTGCTGTACTGTTGGTAATAGATATTTAATAGTTAATAAAGAAAAAGAAGCATCATATTCTTTGCCTCTCTTACTGTACTTTCAATGTTAGCCTAACCAGATTAATCTCACTAATAATGGGTACGGACTATGCGTAAAATATACAATTTCAATGCTGGAAGGCACACAAAGATAAGCAAATAGTTGTTGTCCTCCACAGCTGGTACAGCCCCTTACAAAAATGTCTCTGTCACTATTTTTCCTTTTCTTTGTTACTAACCTATGTTTCTACTAACTTTATCAAATTTCTACATTGACATCATTATAAGCTAATCTTTTAGATAATTTATGCCCATTTTTTCCATTAAAAAAAGGAAGAAGATAATGTATGCCTCATGAAGAGGCCTGTGTCTACCTGTGAAAGTTTACCTAGCTCATGGCATCTATATAATAAATAATGGGTTATTATTCTACCAAAAAGCAAAAAACTTATTAAAAAGCATAAAGTAGACATAAAATCACAAGATTGTGTTAAGCAGGGTTCCAATAATAAACTAGTTTGTACGTTTAGCTGGAGTGACCTTGAATTCTTGCAATTAGAATAATATTCTCCACTAGCAATTAATACATTACAATCGGTCACAGATTTTCCTTAAGCCTTAGTTTGCTTTGTCCTTTTTTCAATTGTTGTCCTTGAGCCTCAGTTTGCCTTGTCATGTTTTAATTTTTAAAAGCTCTAGTTGGTTGCTTTTAAGGTTCTAGATAAATATTCAAATTTAGAATCTGCTCAATAATAAAATAATAAAGAATTAATTTGGAAACTAAAATTAGCACTGTAGTTAATTTATTTTTCTTTAAATTATGTGTTTTGAATTTGGAATCTCCTCTTTAACTTTCTTTTTTTTTTCTTTCTAACTTTTGCTTTGATTTACAAGGACACAACATAAATTACTTCTTGGTTTGTAAGCTTAAGAGTTGGGAAATAAAATTGTTGCTAATTGAAATTATACAGGTTTGACACATCTCTTTGTTATTTTCATGACTTTTTGCCCTTTCCTTTTTAATCTCCTTGAAAGAAGGTTCTTTGTGTTTACTATATTATGAGGTTGCTTGTTCATGAGTTCAAAACAAAAAATATGTAAACCTTCTATAATTTTTCATTCTTGGCTATGTAGTGTACTAGCTATGATAATGGACAAATCTTGAATTACTTTTCCTAGGAACACAATTAAATATGAGAAGGGTTTAGAAGCTTTTTTAGATTTTGCACTTGTAGATTGATCCATTAAAGGAAAAATAAAATGTCCATGTCCTAATTGTAGATTTAGGCAATAATTGACTAGAAATGAGGTATATAAACACTTGATACTAAAATAATTTTTAGCTGGATACACAAAGTGGATTTGGCATAGGGAATCAAGTGTTGTAAACATCTCAACTAGTGAGCATTATGGCAATAAACCATCTACATCAAAATTTCATGAGAATTCAATTCAACAAATGATAAATGACCTGTTTGGAATCTCTAGACACAACATGCATGAACCTGACACACCACTAAAACCAATTGCTGAAGATGGAGAGTTAAATCTAAATGCAGGTTAGAGTGAACAAACAAAGGAATTTCATGAGTTAGTTAGAGATGGAAATCAGGAATTGTATGAAGGGTGTTCCAAGTATTCAAAACTCTTTTTTATAGTCATACTCTATCACATTAAGTACTTATGTGAGATTACCAATAAAGCAATATCCATGATATTAGAGTTACTGCATGATACGTTTGCTCATGCAAAGATCTCTGAATCTTTCTATGAGGCCTAAAAAATAATTAACAAGCTTAAACTTAACTTCACAAAGATACATACATGTCTAAATGATTGCATGCTTTATTGGGGAGAGAATACAAATAAACAAGAGTGCAAGAGCAAGAAATGTTATACCTCTAGATGAAAACTGAAGGGCAACAACAATGGAAGGGCTACACCAGAGAGTGGAAAAAGAACTCTTGCAAAATTGTTGCCTTACTTTCCACTCAAGCCACATTTGCAAAGATTATTCATGTCATCTAAAACTATAGAACACATGAAGTGGCATGCTATAGGGAGTAATAATGATGGTTTAATGATACATCCAAGGGATTCCAAAACATGGAGGACATTTGATTCATTAAACCCAGCATTTTCTTCAAATCCATGGAATGTGCGACTTGGCCTTGCCAATAATAGTTAATTTATGCATCAGTTATAGTATATGGCCAGTCATTTTAATCCCCTATGACTTGCCTCCCTAGATGTGTATAAAGGAGATCTCTCTCAATGATTATCCCGGGAAAGCAAATGCTTAGGAATGACATAGATGTCTACATTCAACGTCTTATCCAAGAATTGCAAGAGTTATGGAATGATGGTGTGGAAAACAAATAAAATGTTCAAAATGCATGCAACACTAATGTGGACAATTAGTGACTTTTTTGGACTTGGAAACTTATTAGGTAGAACACTCGCACTAGCTTGGCTTGCCTAGTTTGTAACTTTGACTTTGAGCCTCAACATCTTCCATATAGTAAAAAGTGATGCTTTATGTGTCATTGTCATTTCTAGATGCATCTCATAGATTTAGGTATAATGAGTCTCAATTTAATGGAAACTCAGAGTTCAGAGAGCCACCAAAAACATTGTCTGGTTCTGAAATTTTGGAACAGTTGAAAAATGTTGATGTTACATTTGGAAAGGTGCCTGAGATGAAAGGAGCAGTAAAAAGGTCTCGAGGTACATTGGGAAATGAAAGTAAAACACAACAATGGAAGAAGAAGAGTATATTTTTTCAACTTTCATATTGGAAATTTAATTTGTTACATCATAATCTTAATATTATGCATATTGAAAAAAAATGTGTGTGATAATGCGATTTATACTTTACTCAATGAACAAGGGAAGATGAAGGACTATCTTAATGCTTATAAAGACCTACAAGTAATAAATGTAAGATGAGATTTGTAAGCTGATAAGAATGGCACTTTTTATAATGAAAAATGCCCAAAAGGATGTATTTCTCTGTAGATTGAAGAATATGAAAGTACCTGATGAATATTCAAGTAACATTTCAATATGTATTAATTTAAGGCATTACAAGCTATCTAGATTGAAAAGTCATGATTCAAATATTCTCATGGAGCAATTATTGTTGTTGGCTTTGCATAATTTGTTACCAGAGAATGTAAATGCAATTTTAGTTGAGTTACGTTCATTTTTCAAAAACCTATGCGGTAAATCTTTGAATCCAATTGAGCTTGATAAGTTTCAAGAAAGAATTGTACTCAAACTTTGCCATATGAAAATGTTATTTCCTCCATCCTTCTTCACTATAATGGTTCATTTGACTATTTATTTTGTCGAAGAGGCAAAACATGGAGGACCCTATCCATTATCAACGGATATATCCCATTAAGAGGTGCGTACACTTGATTTGTTTTCAACAACGATTGCATCATTAGTAATGGAATCCTTAGCTAATCATATCTGTATGTTTTACTTTGCACTCAATAGGTATTTAGGACATTTAAAGTCTTATGTGAAAAATAAGGCTTAATTGAAGGACTCCATAGTCAAAGGTTACTTAGTTAAGGAATGTCTTGCTTTCTATTTAAGGTATTTGGATGGAATCGAGACAAGATCCAATTGAGTTAGATGGGTTGATAACTTTTCCAGTCATGATGATTCCTATCAAAAGTTATCCACATTTCCAAGGATAGGTCAACTGGTTAGACAGGCCTCAATTTTTATGCTAACACAATTGGAATTAGCACAAGCACATAGGTATGTGTTGTTCAATTGCCCGATGGCTAACCCATCATTGAGGAATTGAGGACTCAAACAAAGAGATAACTCTGAAGTCAAACTCAATCAGAGGCAGATATAACAAAAGTTGTTACTAAGGGGTTGAATGGTTTGCTCACCGGGTAAGTTTGATTCTCTTCATCTATTTAAAATTTCTCAAATTTAATATATGTAAGTAATATGTTATAATATGTAATCTTTGTAGGTCATGAACGTTGATAGTCACGCAGAGGTGTCTGATGATTTAAAGTTTATAGTTCAAGGACATCTTCGATAAGCCAAAAGGTTTAATGCTTATAACATTAATGGCTTCAAGTTTCACACAGTTGAACGGGAAGAAGGGTTGAAAACTCAAAACAGTAGAATTTTTACAATTGCTGAGTTAAGGTATTATAGGAAGCTGATTGACATCATTGAGTTAAACTACCATGGTCGGTTCACTATTGTCTTATTCGAATGTAAATAGGTCAATACCAATAGGGGTATAAGAAAATATCCATTCTAATTTATTTTCTGTCAACTTCTCTCATCTGATCCATATTGTTGAATGTGAAGAGCATGTTCTATACATATTAGCTTCACAAGCACAGAACGTATATTAAATGAATGATAAAGTGGATCAAGATTAGAGTGTTGTTGTCCACTTAAAACCTAAGGATTTATATGATATGGGCAAGAAAATGAAAGAAATAATTTGTGAGACTGAGCCACTTATTGTACAAGACTTTCAGATGTTCTTCCCTGATAATCTTGAAACCATAACCCTTGTAAGAGAGGCTACAGATGATGAGGCTATGGTTATGCCAGATGCTGGGGACAATATGGACAATGAAAAACAACATAACTAGAATTATAGATGCGTAATGATAGGCACTACATTTGTTTCTTCTATTCATTTGTTTCAGTATTAAATGTTGATCATTAGATATATTTAATTTTAATTTTACTACTTGTCAGAATTATATGTCTACTTGTCTTTTTAAAGTATCTAACTAAAGCTGTTAAATTTTTTGCAGTTATGCCATAGAGAAAGAGGAGTAGAAACTCAAGCAAATCATGCCTCACATCACATGATCCGCCATAATCTTCATCACATGCTCATTTTAATCCTTTACATCTTCACATTATTGAGCCTCTTGCACCAACCCAGCCTGGGGCATCAATGAATTATTCACCATCCTACTATGTGGCATCAGATCCTTCACCATCTCAATAAAAGGTAGTTGATGATGAAAGAGGCTAATAATCATTAGTAAATCATCCACCACCCAGAGGCCACTGGAGAGTCATGATTATAGGTAAGTGTGTCATTGATGAATAGTATTTATTATATCTAATTATACTAAATAAACATTCATTTGCAAAATCGATCCTAATAGACGTCGAAAGATGGTAGACATGAAGATAGCTGATGTATGGGAATTACAGAACCAAAAGATAGTCATTCCCTTTGACGACTATGGTGTGCCAACAAAAGATGTTGTCAACATTATGGGGAAATTCTAGGATAGTTGGCTTTTGAGCCTATTAACCTTCCAATCACTTATGCTAATTGGAGGAATGTGCCCACTGCTTGGAAGGATGAAATATTCGATAAAGAAATCAAGGAAGTGAAAAAACTATGCATTTTATTTGCATTTGACATCATACTCATTATATAAATTGACAAAAGTTGTTTTATTTATTCTTTGAAGTCAAGATTGCATTTTGACATGCCAGATAATGTTGTAAGGAGTTAGACACTCAAGAACCTAGGCAAAAAGTGGAGGGACTTCAAGGGTAGGATATGGCATGAGTGCAATGATTCCTCCTTGACTTTGGAGGAAATGTATGAAAAGGTTGCAAATAGGATTCCTCGGGATCAATGGAAGATGTTTGTTGACAAGAACAATGAGAAAAAGTATAAGATAATGTCTAATGTACGTACATTATTTAATCAAAATGTATTTATAAATGTTGATAATAATGATTCCTTATTATTGTAGGCTATGTGTAGGAAAAATGCATCAAATCACCATAAGCAACTTGTTCCACACATAGCTGATTCCAAAAGCTTTACTAGGAAAAAGGTTGAATTGGTTTTCTTTCATACCTCCTTATTTAAGTACTGATGCATTATCTAAGTTGAGATACACCATCTAAATTGATATATATTCTTACGTAGGTTAAAGAACTAGGTCATCTGGTGGAAAGAACAAATCTATGGTCTCATGTTCATAAGAAAGTGGATGACACTTATGTTAATGAAGCAGCTAAAGACAAAGGGGTTAGTCTTTGCTTTATGTTTTATGTTATAGGATTACACATTCACAAATGTGTTAATGAAGTGGATATTCTACTTTTGTAGGAGCAAATTGAGGAGATCTTATCCCAAGACCCTTCATTGCAATCTTAGGCCATGTTACAAGATGATGCCATGGGAAAGGTATTTAGGAAAGACTACTCTGGATGGGTTTGAGGTTTCGGCTTTGGACCATCCCCTTCAAATGTGTTTGGCAAAGCTTTTAGGTAGTTCAATGGCACAACATTCAATAGCCCTAGTTCTAGTGAGCATATGCAAGTGAGATTCCAAAGTTTGGAGGTAAAGTTGACTTCTAAACCTGAAAGACGATTGGCTATGGAAAAAGCATTGGCATCAGTTTTCCAAAAAATGTTTAGGACAGTGTCTAAAAAAATTGCCAATTTGATAGCCCACCCTCTATCGGTAAATTTCTATTCTTCTCTTTATTTATTGATAATGAATTGGCTTTTCTGTATTGATTTTCTACCTTGCTGGCTAAATGATTTTTTGCATTAATTTTCTGCCTTGCTAGCTAAATGTGCTTTGCAGCAAATATGCAACTTTGTTTTGGTTATGATTATTTGTTGTTGTTTCTGGAGTCATTAGTAATTTACATGTGCTAGAAATATAAAATAGATAATATGTGGGTTTTTGGCAGCTTCCATATCCTACTGATAATATAAGATATGGAAGAGAGAAATAAAAATAGCATTCAAAAGTCCATGCCAATTTAAGTCTCTCCATTAATAGGAATCCTACTAATAATATAGGTAGTAAACAAACCTTCTTGGCTTTTGGATCAAGAATTTCAGTTGGAATTGAATCATATCAACATGGACAATAATATCACAATAGCAGTTCAATTAGTTGGCTTTGATGCATAAGTCATCAAGTCCAGCCTAATAGTTAATCAGATTACTAGTAATATCAACATGAACAATTTCATATATTAAATGGCTTGAAGTGAGCCTTAATGTGATGCAACATAACTTTAGTATATATGAAACCATAGAAGTGACCAGTTGCAATCATAGAATGCATAAAACCAATGAGTATGATCATACAAAATAACTAAATATTCAGCTAAACTCAGCATTTTCTTTAAAATAGTTTTATGCCAAGTTGAAGAGTTTCTATTTTGTTAATGATGAAAATTATTTGTAAAGGATTAAAACCT
>JANHAO010030532.1:0-10129 GCA_026873985.1 Saraca asoca
GAAATTGATCATGAAATTAATTGGATTAATTTCATATGCCTTCAAAGGGTTTGAAGGGTATTTTGGACTTTTGCTAACATTTCAGAAGCCTATTGGGTCACATGCATAATGGAAAACAATATGGCCATATTTGGATATATTGTATGTCCAAGGACCAAAATTGAAAGGGGCAAAATTTGGACTGAAAATTGCTTTCAAGGACCAAACTACAATTCAGTTAAATTACGTTGGGGCCAAATTATAGTTTTCTGAAACTCTGGGGGCCATTTTGTAAATAAAAAAACTTTTCCTCTCTCCCTTTTAGTGAAACGATGCCGTTTTGGCTTGATAGCCAACGACCTTGTGAAGGCCGAAGGTGGCCTTGTGAAGGCAGAAGAAGCTTCGGCCATGGAGCTTCCATGGACGCTGGAAGAGTTCCAGCCGGTCCCTTGCCCCTTTTGAGATGGTACCAGCTTCTACAGCATGCTAGCACATGGAGGGAGCTTGGAGGGCCACTTGGGAGTGTTTTCCAGCGTGGGTACTAGTGGAGGGAGGTTATTTGACCTCTTATGGTGACTGGAGAAATTCATGGAATTCTGCTGCATTTTGAGCCTCAATCAAGGTTAGTTTTGCTTCCTTATCTCTTCCTTATTCCTAGTGTTACATGTGCATGGATATTAGAAATTTTTCTTAAAAGTAATATCTTTAAAATAAAATTATACATTTCCTTTTAACAAAAGTTTCTTTTAATTCGTACAAGAAATGAGCTCGCATCAAACATGAGCAGAGCTGAGTTACATAGATCATTCCCAGACCATAATAATCTTTGGAAATTGGTATGTTCTTCCTAAAATAACTTATTTGTGATTAAGAATCCATTTAAATCTGTCAACTGTATAAATTGTGTCTGGTCTAAAACCAAGTATGAGTACTGTCTTCTTGATGCCTAAAGAGCTTTTGGGATGCTAAGGAAATTGCGTTGGAAGTCCTTCTTGACCAGAATCAGAGATCATATTAGAGCTCCAGCTACTAATGTAACTCAGACCTCTTGAATTGGTTGTTGATCTCTGCTCATTTGGCAACTCCGGAAACTTTTGTGAACTTGAAACAGAATTCCCGAGTATACTTGGGTTTGACCTGCCAGTAAAAAATTGATACGGAATTGAGAATCATTGTGTGTTCTTTGTAATATTTGATGTGAAACTCAACATCAATATTTGTATGTTCCTTTGAACACCATTGGCATCATTCCAGAATTATTATTTTTTAAAGACATAATCAGAACACAATTGTAGTAATTGAACCACAATCATTTATATTTTTTATATATGTAATTATGGCTTAGATAATTGAACATCTCCTATTGAAAATTTTGAGCCAAGAATATTTGAATGAAGGACGTGTGGAAGATACTCATTTGTTCTTTTATATTTGGGGTATTCGTTTTGGTATATTTTCAAAGATTGGACAAATTTTATGTAACTATAACATGAACGTTGCAAATTTATAAAGGAAAAATAAATTTTTTGTGCAATGTGTTATAGCTTAAGAAGAAAAGATACAAAGTTCAAACAACTTAGAATACGATCATATGTATAATAAAAAATAATTATCTGGCTTTAAAAAATATATTGACACAAAAAAGTAAATATAATTAACTTTTCATATAATATAAAGATTTATATTGATACTTCATCAAAAACAAGGATTTAAACATAAATTTAAGAAATTGTAATATCCTTTTTTAAAAAAAATTCGTGAAAAAAAAATTGAAGGCATACAAAAAAGGACTAATTAGTTGTCTATGGGGTAACTTCGAGGTCTTCTTCACCACCACCATTTCTATCTCAATCATTACCTTTATAATCTTCAACCCCATTGATTTCAACTACTATACAAACTCTTTCACTTCTAAATTGTTTTTTAAATTGTTTTAAAACAAAAATTTTGAAAAATCCACTTAGTTATATCTATTGTTATTTTTTTACATGTAATAAAAATTGTACTTTTCAATTTCTGTTATTTATGACATTCTAATTTACCAATTAAATGAATTAAATGGTTTGCTATAGATATTATTTAAATAAATATTAAATTAATGGGTGCAATACTTTCCATTAAAATTTGGATGTTTTGAATATGATGAAATTAGGTTATTATTATTTTTTTCAGAATAATAAGATGTTGTTTACAAACATATCTTATTTTAAAAGAAATTTATACAAATGGTATAATAAACTTTATTAAAATAAATTAAAATAATTTTTGCAGTAAAATTAGAAAGAAATAACAAATTAGAATTAAACAGGCTTTAGCTAACGCATGGGACAGGGACAATATGTTTTATATGTGGGCATATTTAGTCACAGGCAATTTCATGTTGTATTATGAAGAATTAAAAGTAGAAATAGTTTTGAAGTGTCAATGTGTGATGTAAAAACTGAGCGTTGAAGAAAATTTGAGTGTTCGAAGATCTATTCAAAAGTTTATGTTACTAAATCTCAACAGTATATACTTTCATTACAAATATAGCCTCTTGTGAATGATTAATTATTAGATGTTATATTAATTTTTAACTAAAGTTGTTGGGTAATTCACTTGAGCAGAACATTTATATGTTTTTGCTTATGTTAAAGTTGTAATTTTATTTGTTGTATTATGTTATTTTAAATTTAGAGTTATATTAAAGATGGAATTTTTTCAAGTCACTTTCTTTAGATTTAATTTGGAAATAGATTTATTTTAAATTTTAAAATTTATCCCCTAGGTTTGTAACTAGTTTTTCTAAGGTTAAATTTCTCTCCTATTATTTATAATTTTACTTAATTTCTAATTAGGTCCTATTATTTAAAAGTTTTAAATTGAATATTACACTTATTTTTTATTTTTAATTGAATATTTTATGTTATCTTTTGTTAAATTTACTTAGCAATTAACACATTGGACAACATTCTTTTGATGTGATTTAATGATTATTGATATAAAACTTTCATAAAATTAAGACATTTTGTTAAATTATTTCATTTGTGAAGAGAAATGATGAACCTTTTGTTTTTTATTTTATAAATCACTAACGGATTATTATCTATGTAGACTAATTACTAATAAAATTTAATAAGAAAATGAGAGTAAGTATTTAAGGAACTTAATTCATTCAAAACTTTTCAATTATAAAAATCTAATCAGAAATTGAGTGAAACTATAGACAAGATAGAGTAATTTAACCTAAAAGTAATATGTTTAAAATGAAATTATACATTTCCTTTTATCAAGTTTCTTTTAATTCAAGGTCTCGCCTAAGCACAACAACTGAGCTCGCATCAAACATGAGCAGAGCTGAAGATCATTCCCAGACCTACCTAAATCCCCTGTAACACATCTACTTGATCCCCAATAGAACTCAACATCATGCCATAGGTTAAACTCAATTTCTTACTCTCCTCTTGGAAAGGAGACAGACAAAATCTCCATTATCGACCTTGAAAAGGAAGAAGTCAAAGGACCCAGTTTAGACAACAGATGTGTAAGTTATCTCTGATCACTCCCATCAATATCTAATTATTAGAAATTAATTACCTCCTCCATGACTTCCCTCTATTAGATAGTCTTAACTTTTCACAAAACCCAATCGCCAAACCATAAACCATCTTCAAAGCATATGAAGCCAATCAGAAGCTATGCAGATATGGATAATAGTTCAGACTTAAAGGTAATTTCAACTAATCATTCTCATGATTCATCTAATTTCATTTAAAGACAAAAACAAAAATCCACCACAGCCACTGCAATAGAGTTTTGAAAAGCCTGATTCAAAGCATAAGACACAATAATCCACCTCTCTACTTTCAAGCATATAGCAATCCAATGGGAAGATTTGATTAACTCTAAAACATATTAAAGTACATCAAAATTGGATCAATAAAGCATGGAAATTGAAACTCTCCATTCGATAGGTAGGACTAGCAAAATGCAGATGAGCGAAAGAGTGATTTGCAAGCATAGCAAAGTCAATCACATATGATAAAAGTGATCTGTCGAGTATGTTCCAATGATCAAGTTAAAATTTTAGCAAAGTTTCAATAATGTAGTGAATAGTATATATAGATGTCAAACGTGCCATTTAGCATACATCTGGATGAATAAAATGTAATTATGTGTCTTCAGCATATTGGTAATATCAACAAAATTACTGCTAGGCATTAATGTGATTACATTATTTATGTATGCTTGAGTCACTTGCTTTGTCATGTGTTAGTTAGGTGGTTGCTTCACTGAGCTTCTTTATCAAGTCTTATAAGTAGACTGATCGACCAGGTGCATCAAGTCGACCAATTTGGTTCCGAGGCTATTTATCTTAGCCATTTCTTCAACCAGTCTTGCGTCCGAAAATCATAAACTATTTTAGGCCGTGTCATTTGCCCCTTTCCTCCTAGTGGGAGAAATGATTGGCTTGCCTGGAGACCTTTCATTCCTTTAGGATAACTATTACTTGCCTTCTACCAGCTACAATGGTTTGTCATCCTGAGAGGTCTCAAGACTAGTAAAAGTGATGCTAGCGGTGTGAATTGCCATCTAGGCTATTCAACTCAATCAACCTCAGCTATTGGATCTTTTCAATCCTTCTATAAAAACTAGACCTCTAAGTGTGATCTCAGCCTCCTTGCCTTTCAACCTAGACTCATTACTTTCAACCTAGATTTGTTACTTTTCGTCACTCTTTGGCAATTTTCCTTAACTATTAGTTATTCCGCTACGATTTTTGTAGGTAATCTCTTTTACCTCTACTTTTGTTGGTTTTAGCTTTCTGTGTTTCCTTTCTTTTTCAAAATGCTTTAACTATGACAGCTTCTTTCTTCTTTTTCTTTTTTTCTTGGTAGTTGTATCTCGTGCTTTTGCTTTCTTCCGGGCCGTATTAGAGAGACCAATGCCTTAGTCTAGATTCTTTTTTCTTCTTTTCTTTGTTAAGTTCTTCTAACTCTATTTGACCACTCTTGCTCGATTGTCCTTCCCTTTGCTTTTCCCATTTTAATCATATTTTTTTTTCTTTAAAAGTGATTATTGGCTTTGTGCTTTTTTACTTTATGTCTAGTGGATCGAGTGACTCCATCATCTTGTCATCAGATCTTGAGGAATACTTATTCAATACATCATTTATCGCTTTACTCTTCCTATTTGTATGATCATGACCCACTGTTCTCACAATGAACATGAGACCATCTTATTAATGCTGTGTTGGACAGCCTACGAGATATCCATCGGGATGTGAAATTAATAGTGGCTTCTAATGAATAATGGGATCTGGATATGATTTGGGAGTTAAAGAAAGTTTGAATTCATGATGAATTGATTAAGGGAATCATCTTCAAACCCTTTAAAGAGGACGAGTGGGCGTGTGGTTATGACATTTCATCCTTCATGATGTTCTACAGAAACATGGTCGACTGCCTTCATGTTTGCTTCCTTTTTGGTACTTCAAATAGGTATCCTTTAGGCTATAAATATCTACCCCTCTTAGCTGACTTGGAATGCTTAGGTTTTCCTTCTTTGCTTTAAAGTTTTGAGCATTCGCTTTCGTCTTACCCCGACTATGGGGGTTTTTTCTCTTTTTCTTCACTTACTCAAAGCAGAAAGCTAGGGGTTAGGTGCATTTCATTCAGCGTCCCGACTGGATTATCATAGAGAACATGCTTACCAATGTTTGTACATAGAAGCATTCTTTTTTCAAAGTCCGGATGGCTGAGGGATTTCATCCATTTTTCCGTCAGGATGGGAGCCACTTTATCTAGCCAAATGGATTAAAGTAGCCTCGTAGCCACCTTTTTGAAGATTTATTAGACATTGATCAATACCTTATCATTCGACTGCTGGCATTAGGGTTATTTGATGCCTAATCCTTCTTTCGTACATGCTTTATTTTATAATTTGAATTTGCTTGTTTACTTTATTTTTACTGATTCCTATTTGTTTTATGTTTCACTTATATTGCTAGCTGATCAATTATGTGATTAAGATACATCATCCAAAGATGGACCCTGAAATGCTTAGCTGATATTTATGCTCGAGCCCTAGCTAAAGAAAAGTTGATCATGCCACCTACTACCTAACTTAAATTAGTGCCACTAGCAAATGAAGCAGCCAGTTGTCCTCTTTCCTCTAATCAACCCATGCCTACTTCTGGCCTCTCCAAGACACTATCCACAAGGAAGCAAAATGATGCCTTTGAAGAGTTGTTTAAAGGCAAAGAGAGAAGCTCTTCTGTTATCCTTGTTCTTGCTATGAAGAAAATCAAAGTGGGTGCCTGGAAATAATTGATGCTGATTAAAGACTTGGAGGGAAGCAACCTATCATTTGATACCATAGACAATCTAGCGGATCTGGCATTTTCTAAAGTAGTCAACTGCTTCTTCTTACTAACAAGGATTGTGCAGAAGAGTTCATACTTGATCATAGTCCCCTGAGCCTTTTGAAGTTTTTGGTAGCTCAGATCATTTGCTTGACCATTTCCATCTTAGCCATTATACTATCTTTTGCCAGGACCTAGAGAGAATTGGCAAACACTAATCTTAATATGGTGGAAAGCTTGAAGAAGAAGGTGGCCAATTAGGACAAGAGTGTTTCTGATCTGACTAATTGTATTGTTAAACTTGTGAAGAAGCGAGATACCTTGTCCCACAAAAGTGAGGATATAGCGAAGCAACTATCCTCGAAGGTGCAAGAGTTGGAGGCCAAGCGGAAATAATGGGAAGAGAGTGAGGTGAGACTCAAGGCTATTGTCATTGAGGCCAAAGACCTTAACTATCCCATGTTTCAAGGTGGATGTGCAAAGGCAATTTGATAGATCCAATATTTCAATCCTTACACACTGCTAGACCTTTCCAAGACTAACAAGGATAAGCTTCTTGAGAAAATCCTCACAAGAGTTATCCAAGAAGTAGGCTACCCAGCTTGCTTTGCTACTATTGCCATTTTCCATTTTTTTGTTGTAGTATCTTTTTTTTTGTATGACATAGGCCGATCGGCTAGAGAAATGAAATGAGCTTATGAATCATTGAAATGAACTTATGAATCTTTACTTTTGCAAGTATAATATATCTCTATTTCTCTTTCATATAGCATTTGTCTTTGTATGCGTGCCTCTAATGGGTTGTCTTTCCTTTACTTTGTCAAATGACTTGTTATTTTGGCATTGTTGAATTCCTCGTTTGAATAAGCCTCCAATGGGCCTTTTTTTTTGTTATTTTACTTTGTTGATTTCGCATCCTTCTAAAAGGTTGTACACTTGCCACTTACTTTTTTTTTCTTGCTGGCCTTTTGATTGCTTGGGTCTCTACTGGATCTCTTGCTTAGCTTTGTTTTATATACATTATACTAATGCTGAGGGAACTTCTTAGCCTTTTATTCTTCAAGAGGTTTGTTCAATTTTTTACTAGTAACGAAGGATCTATTATGCCTTTAATGATGACAACTTGATGGATGTGATGACTAGCTTTTCTAGGGACATTTCATTCCCTAAGAGCCTTAAGACTATCTAGGGACCTTTAATTCTTGAGGAATTGCGATTACTCAAGGGCTTTTCCTTTTCGAGAAGTTTCACTACCATTTCACTAGTTCATCCCAATTCTCTTTGGTTGTTAGATTTCTTCCAACCCTTTATAAATGCTAATTTAGGTCTCTTGATAGTGACCTTTGTATTTCATTTTTGCAAGCCTCCAACTTTGCTACTGTTTGTTGTCTCGTTCTCTAGCATTCTTTTATTTTTGGTTACATCATCGCTTTTCTTATAGGCAAGCTTTTGCATTGTTTTTGCTTTTGTAATTTCTTTTTTCCTCCTACTTCTTTCATAATGTGCTGGTCCCTTAAGTGACTACATCTCTCATGACTATCTATGTTTCCCTTACATTGCATTGGCCAAACCGGTCTTTTCGCTTTAGTTTTGCTTGTTTATTCTTCTTTATTTGCTTTTCACTTACTTTTTGTCTTATTTTCAGGTTGCTAGTTGAATAGGTTTTTTGAAGATGGTCTTTAAGCAATTGGCGGAAACACATGCTTGATCCTCAACCGAGTAAAGATTTGTTGCTTTACCAACTACTCGGATTGAGTCAATGCTAACATTGTTACCGGTGACTCCCCTTCACCTAATCAGACAAAGGCTTCTTTTGGCTGCTCGAAAGCTTTGCCTTTGTGCAAGCAAAAGGCTTCCACTGAGGGCTTTTCCAATGGTAAGGGAAATAATTCTGATGACATAAATGCAGAATACTGGATCTTTCTATGCAGCCTTTCCAAGGCAGACGAGAATAAGCCCTTGGAACAAATTATAGAAGAGTTAATGGAAGATTAGGCCTTGTTAAAACCTGGTTATTATTGCTGTAAATTTCTCTTGTTTCCCTTTTTTTACATATGTATGGGTTAGGCAGATCAACTATATGAATGGATTTATGAAAGAATTTATGAACTTTTCATTTATGTGTGCCTCTAACGAGGGCTTTGTAATTGCTTTTCTTTCGTTGACTTTTTGATTGTTCAGGTTTTTCCTGATCTTTTTATTCTGCATGTGTTCGAATGTCGTGTTTTGAGAACTTTTCAATCTTTATTATTGTTGAGGGATCTGCTTGTGCTTGTTGGCCTGGGGGATATTTATATTGATATTTCACTAAAAACAAGGATATAAACATAAATTTAACAATTTGTAATATCCTTTTAAAAAAAAAAAATTCTAGGGAGATCTTATATATTCCTTTTATGTTTCTATTTTATATATTTTTTGAAAAAAATTAATGGCATACAAAAAAAAAAAACCAAAAAAGACTAAGTAGTTGTATATGGGTTGACTTCAAGGTTTTTTTCATCATCACAATTTTTACCTCCATCGTTGCCTTTATTCTCGTTATCCTCATTGATTTCAAGTATTATACAAACTCTTTAACTTCTAAATTGTTTTAAAACAAAAATTTTGAAAAAAAAACCTACTTAATTATGTCTATTGTCATTATATATATATATATATATATATATTAAAAATTGTACTTTTCAATTTTTAATTTTTAACTTCTGTTATTTGTGACATTCTAATTTAACAATTGAACGAGTTAAATGATTTATTATAGATATTATTCAAATAAATGTTAAATTAATGGGTGCAATATTTTCCATTAAAATTTGGATGTTTTGAATATGATGAAATTAGGTTATTATCATTACTATTTTTTTTTTTTTTTGCAGAATAATAAGATGTTGTCTATAAACATATCTTATTTTAAAAGAAATTTATACAAAGGGTGTAATAATCTTTATTAAAATAAATTAAAATAATTTTTGCAATAAAATTAAAAAGAAATAATAAATTAGAATGAAACAGGCTTTAGCTAACACATGGGACAAGGACAATATGCTTTATATGTGGGCATATTTAGTCACAGGCAATTTCATGTTGTAATATGAAGAATTAAAAGTAGAAATAGTTTTAAAGTGTTAACGTGTGATGTAAAAAGTGAACCTTGAAGAAAATTTTAGTGTTTGAAGATATATTCAAAAGTTTATGTTAACTGTAAAGAACTAAATGTCAATATTATATACTTTCATTACAAATATAGCCTTTCGTGAGTGATTAATTATTGGATAAGTTAAATTAATTTTTAACTGTAGTTGTTGGATAATACACTTGAATAGAACATTTATATGTTTTGCTTAAGTTAAATTTGTAATTTTATTTGTTGTATTATGTTATTTTAAATTTATAGGTTTATTAAAGATTTGTTTTTTTTCAAGTTTTGTATCAATTCCATGCTTAACATGAGTCACTTTCTATAAATTTAATTTTGAAATAGACTTAAATTTTGAAATTTACCTTAGGCACGGGTTTGTATCTAATCTATCATATTATTAAAAGAGGGTTTTTTGGACAGGTTTGTTTTTTTTGGAATTCTTACGTGTCAGCTTCACAGAACTTTTTTTCCCGCCCAAATCCAAATACTACGTTTTGTTGTTCTGGTGTAGCTACCTTTGTTTTTCTTTTTTTTTTAATTGCTACGTGTCAGCTTTACAGAATTTTTTTTCCCACCCAAACTCAAACGCCATATTTCGTTGTCCCGCCCAAACTTCACAGAACCTTTTCTCTTTACTTTATTTTACGATATTAAATGTTTTGTTATCT